>CAUYRH010066493.1:0-21520 GCA_963574655.1 Perodicticus potto | reverse complement strand
TGAGACTCTGTCTCAATTAAAATAAATAAATTAATTAATTAATTAATAAATACATTGAGAAAATAACTTATATAATGAAGTGATAGGAAAAAAGCTTTTTGTGCCTATACTAATTGAATGGCTACTCTTTGCTCAGTTTTGAAGAGAGACCCTTTACCTCTTATGCTCACATTGTAGGGTGTTTGCTCACTGAGGCCTAGCTGTGTGTATAAATGCACAGGTCAGTCAATTAAAAAAAAAAAAGTCCTGCTCCAGGTCAAGAATTGCCCTTCAGAAGTTTGTAAAGTTACAAAGAATCTTTAAGACTCCCAGGATTGTGCAGTGCACAGCCTTCACAACTGTATGTGGTGGTTCTATTTATACAGTAGGCCAAAGTGCTATGTGTGTATATTCAATCTTATTCTCAAAGCCACTCTTGAGTGTAAGGGTGGCTATTATTTCTCTTGTTTTCAAGAACAGCAGGCTATACTAAAAGAGGTTACATGGCTTGTTCAAGGCCAAGACTACTCTTTTCAATCTTCTAGGTTTTTCTGCCTTCATAAGGATTACTATGAATATGTCACAAAATCACCTGGAAAACACACTGGGAATTCAATAGTCCACGCACCTTATTTTCAATACAGTTTTGCCTAAGGCCACACAGTTAGTTAGCTACTTCTCATTATTCCTGACTAGCACTCCTGTCCTGACAGCATGCCACTGGGATGAGAAGCCCCACTGAAGATTTAGGCTTGAATAAGGGAGGCGAGACATTCCTTTAGAGCACTAGCTCCAACTCAGAACAGTACAGGCCAGAATTCAAATTCCATCATGATACCTGCAGGAGGTCTGGCTTATTCCTGCAAGATGGTACTTGCCTGTAAACTAAGCCTCCACTTGCACCTTAGAAGAGGTCCTCTATGAAGGCTGAGCAGAGCTGAGTGATTAGGGAAGTCAGTTGTACTAATCTAAAAGACTGACCATAGGGTAATACTTTAATAGTTTAATAGTTCCTGGAGAATTCAGGATCCAGCACCTCTACTTCAAATCACATGACAACAGAAATCTGGAAGGCTCTGGGCTGTTGGTCATACCCCAGTTGGTATTATTCCTGGCCCTCCCTAGAGCAAGGACAATGATTAATGGATGGTGCTCAGTACGTAAATTGAGTAGTTTTGTTTATTGCTCTAACAGCTTTCTTTTCCTCAATATTTTCTTGGTAGGAAAATTTGCATTTCTTTACTGTAAAATTTTCTGTCATTATGCTTTAATTGTATTTCTTATAATATGGCTGGATTTAAGAGTTTAATCTGAAAAAAATCTATAATTTTTTCTTGAGCTCGTCAATCTTTTTATCATTTTGTTATTACCAATACATTTGGGCTTAATTATAATATGATGCTTCATGTTTTCTGTTTACTTTAGTTTTTTTCATTTTTTATTCCTTTCCAACTTCTTAAAACAAGTACTCAAATTTTCCTTATTCCTTTTTCTTCTTTCTAGTGGTTTAATGGTTTAATAATTAGTGGTATGGGTATTTACCCATAGAATTTTTTAACCTGTGCATTTGTTTAAAAGTTCATATCTATGTTCTTCTCCCAAACAGGACAAAGACTGTATTTTAGCTGTATGTCTATTTGCTACTTACATCTATAAACATTCATCTTTTTAATTTGGTTGCCTTAAAAATATTTTTTGAATGTCAAACAAGGATATGTCAGGTGTTTTAGTTAGATGTTGTTGTAGTTATCTTTTCTCTTGATTTTAATTTTTTTGCTTGGCTGTTCAAAGAGATTTAAACCTGAACTTAATGTCTTTCCTCAGCTTTTGAAAATTTTCAGCGACTTTCTTTATGAATATGTGTTCTGCTCCATTCTCTCCCTTTTACCTCTGGAAACCCAAGTATGCTGGGAGAAATAGGGACTGAAGACCCTATTTTTGACACTGTCCCCCTGAAAAACAGGAAAATTAAAAAGTAAGCTGAGTGAGTCAGAACAAAGAAAAGTCAGCTAGTTTACATTTAAGTTAGTCATTGCTACCAAGCTTCCTGCCTTTTCTGAAATTCTAGCCTGTTAAGGATACAGCTTACAAACACCCCTGGCTGGGTCTTTGAGTGCTCTGAGGAAAAAATAGTCATAGAAGAGGCTATGACACAGACATGGAAAGATACATTTACTGGGTCATTTCTTGCCCAGTAAACAGGCAAAGCAGATACCCATTGTGGAGATTCGCATTTGCCTGGGGTAGAGATCAAGGGAGTAGCTGGAGCCCTGAGACATGGGCAAAAGAGCTTATATCCCTTACCGCAGAGGAAGATCCTCTGCCATGGTGATAGGAGGAAAATTCCTCCTTCCCACCAATTCCACAGAGGAGAGTAATGACAGTGGCATTTTACTCAACAGGGAAGTAGTGGAGTTTAACACCTCCCTATAAATATGTGTGTGTGATCTCAAGCAGGAGGCTCTCCCAATACAAGGCTCAGATTTCAGATTGCTCAAGGCTACCCTTAAGGTTAATAATAATAACAATAGGAGCTGATATGCTCAATCGGAGAAACTGCTGGCATCTTTGTTCCCTCCCTTGTCTTACCCTCTGGGCAAATAGACTTCAGAAAGCAGAGTGGAGCAAACACTCAGGGCCATTGCCAGAAGGCCACCAATGTGCAATGGACCCCTGAGCTCCCACCTTTAATTCTACTCTATGTCTCATGTCTCTTTCTTTACCATCCTTTCTAATTCTGTATTTCTTCAGTCAGTCACCACCAGTTTCCACAGGTCTTATCGGACCCTGCTCCCAGGGTGGGACCCCAACATTAGTATACATATGTTATCAGCTTTTACTATGAAAAATACACAATTTTATATTTATATATAAATCTCTATGATTTTTTACTTGCTTTTTTTTTTTTTTTAAGATACAGAGTCTCACTTTGTCACCCTTGGTAGAGTGCCGTGGTGTCACAGCTTACAGCAACCTCCAACTCCTGAGCTTAGGTGAGTCTCTTGCCTCAGCCTCCTGAGTAGCTGGGACTACAGGCAAAATGCCCAGCTATTTTGTTGTTGCTGTTGTTGTTGCAGTTCGACTGGGGCCGGGTTCAAACCCACTATCCTTGGTATATGGGGCCAGGTCCCTACCCACTGAGCCACAGGTGCTGCCCTTTTACCTGCTTTTTAATGTTTGCTATGATTTTGTCTTTCCATTCCTCATTTTGGGTATTTTCTTCTGACCTTCATCTAAGTCATTAATTCTCTCTTCCGTGGTGTCTAATGCATATTAAATCTGCCTATCGAAGACCTTTTATTTTAATCACTTTTGCATATTAGAATTTACATTTTTCTATTTCTATTTCTACTGAAAACTTTCTTAATCTTCTATTTTTTTTTTCTCCTTGGGCATAGCAAGCATAGGTCTTCTAAAGCCACCTCTGATAATACCAATTACCAAACCTCTGTGATTCTGTTTCCACTGTTTATTGTTTCTGCTGTTTGTGTATGTTGCTGGATGTCCACCTGCTTGTTCATTAGTGCCAATGGATGTTTTGGCAGAAATTTTTACAGAAATAATTTGAGGGCTAAGGGGTTCTTTTCTTCCTCCAGAAATGATTTTTGTTTGTTTTTGCCAGCTCCCTAGGATTAATCCCAATTCAATATCCCTTTAGACCAAGTACAAGAACTCACATGATTTGGAGTTGAGCTCTATCCTAAAGACAGCCTTTCTGCTTCTGGCTTTCACTTACTCCTACTGTACAGCTCTTACAACCTCAACCCCAAATGAGGAATGCTTACCAGGGTTTTTTCATTCCCAGGATCATGGCCTAGAAATTCTTATCTATTTTCTTAGCAATCTGAAGCTTCAAGTCAATGTTTTTGTTTTGATTTTAGAATTTTGCTCAGCTTGTACAGTTTTCCTTGACAGGAATATTAAAATTTTCTAGCTCACCATTATCTGAGACTTAGCTCTGTTTTTCTTAAGGTTATTTTGTTCTGTTTTGTGTACCATTTCTATTTAGTTGTAAGAGGAGGACTATCTCCATGTCAGTTCAATCTGATATGTTACCAAAACTCTGCTTTCCAAATTCCTAGGAGTGAATATACAGTACATTATTTAAAGTTAGAAAAAAAGCTTGTTATAAAAATTAAGATATAAGTAATCCCTTTTATAATACACAGGATGGAGGCTGAAGAACTTTTTTTTTTTGAGACTGAGTCTCACTCTGTCACCCAGGCTAGAATGCTGTGGTATCAGCCTAGTTTACAGCAACCTCAAACTCCTGTGTGCAAGACATCCTCCTGCCTCAGCCTCCTCAGTATCCAGAATACAGGTGCCCACCATAATGCTCAGCTAATATTTTCCTTATTTTTAGTAGAGATAGGGTTGAGTAGAGATAGCTTTTGCTCTTGCTCAGGTTGGTCTTGAACTCCTGAGCTCAAGGGATCTTCCCACCTTAGCTCCCCAGAGGGCTAGGACTACAGGCGTGAGCCACCATACCCAGCCTAAAGAACCATTTTTTAAAAAATAAGAACTACAAAAGGACTGTAGTTCATCTGCATTATACATGTAAGTAACATTTATTAATTGCTATGTGCCCAGTTCATGGTGGCTTACATGCATCAAAGTATTTATATTCCCCTAAACCCCATAAAATAGACACTGTTATTCAAAACATTTTACAGTTGAGGAAACAGAAGCAATACAGTATTACTGACAGAACTCAAGCAGAACTCAAGCAGAACCATACAGTATTACTGACAGAACTTCAGACTAGGCAATCTGATTTCAAAGGCCACACTCTTAGTTCAACTGCCTCACACCCCGACACTAAATGTGGTCTGGTGTTGTTTTAAAATAAAACTCTTCAAATTAAAATAGGAGCTTTTTGAGCCTCACTGAATTAAAAATAAAAGGGATTGTGTGTATTTGACAACATTAACTGGTAAGATATTCTATATATGCCAAGAAATATACATGTATGGAATTCATTCCACAAATACAGGCATGGATTTGGAGGAACTGGAACTCTCATACATTGCTGGTGGGGATGTAAAATGGTGCAACTCCTTTAGGAAATGGAGTTTGGCAATTTAGTAAAAAGTTAAACCTTTCCCTACCATAGAACTCACCCGTACTGCTAAATGTTTACCCAGGAGAAATGAATGTGTACACTCACAAAAGCACTTGTTTGTGAAAGTTGATGGAAGTTCTATTTATTTACAGCACTTTATCGCAGCTATCAAGAGGCTAAAAATATATGCATTTATTTATAGCTAAAACCATGAAACAACCCAAATGTTCAACAGGCAAATGGATAAACAAATTTTGGTATATTCATACTATAGACTCAGCAACAAAAAGGAACACAGCTATTGATACACAGAATAACATAGTTGAAGTTTGAGATGACTACGGCAGTAAACTAACCCAAACAACAAAACATACATGTTGAATAATTCCATCTGTAAATAAATCCTGGAATATGCCAGATTCGTGATTCAGAAAGCAGGATCAGAGGCTGCCTGGAGAGAGTGGGAGTGAGGGATGTGGAAAAACACAAAAGACACAAAGAAACTTTGGGTGTTGACATAAACATTCATTATCTTCACAGGGCTTATGGTCTCATGAATGTTTATATATCAAAACTCATCTAATTGTACTCTTCAAAGTGTACACTTATTGTATGTCAGTTATGACTCAATAAATCTGTAATTTTAAATAATGAACAGTGAGTGCATGCATTTGACAGTATTAATTGGTCAGGTATTATGTGAGTACCAAGAAAACACACATTTATGATCATTTCTCACATGCCTTTTTAGCTTCTGATTACTTTAATTCTAAAACAAATCTGTCATCCCTGTGTTTGTGTGATGTCTATACTACTAGCTTAATTATGTAAATATATATACTCTTGAAATGATTGACAGCTGCATAATTGATTTCAATGCACAAAGACTACTTTTCATTATAAAACATTTCCTGCCATATGTTTTATGAATCTTTTGTTTTCCTTCTAGTATAGCATAAACTATCCTAAATATGGATTTTTTTTTTGTCCCATAAAAATAAATGCTCTTTTCTCTACTTGGCACTCTAGGCAGAAACAACATTCTATCCTGGTTATTATAATTTCAGGAAATAGACAAATATGTGCAGCTAAATAAAATTATAAGTACATAATAATGCCCTTCTGTTTTACTTTGGTGCTTTGAGTAAACATTTAATTCTCAAGAAAATATCTGTGTAAGTGAAATCTTTGCTTTCATTGGTGCTTAAATCCCATGTTTCTGAGCCTCTTGCTAAGCTCAGTTTTTATTTTGGTGCAGTTTGCACAAGGCTAAAGCCTTCTTTTTGAAATGAAAATACAAAGTCAGCTAATCAGCTTCAAAAGGCACATCAAATAGCATCTGCATAATGAATGGGGAATAAAGCACAGTCATGGGTTCTCTGTTCACTAAGTTCTAAGCAGCTTAATTAGATGATAAAGACATGTTTGTAATAGATAAAATGCACTTTGTCAAGCACGGTTGCATCTGAAAGTTAATTTCTGGCTGGAAAAGTGACGTGGAGTTTGAAAACCAAAAAGAAGCTTAGTACAATGGTTCCCAAACTCATCCTTTGGGTTAATGTTGGTCCTTGATGATAGGTCTATTAATACGTAGAGAACAAAAGATAGTGCAATGATTTATCACAAAAATAAATTGACTCTATTTAAAGTCTAGAAGTCAAACAAACAAACAAAAAATCAGACATGAACTACTACTTCAGGACAAAAGTACTTTTCTTTAAAATTACAAGCACTGAGGCACTTCTCTGCCACTATAGCAGGCAGTTTCTAAGATAATCCCAGTGACCCCGTGTCCTAGTATAAACACCCATAAGTCATGGCCTCCCAGGGAAGCTAGATCTAGCAACTGGCTTCTAATGAATAAGACGCAGCAAAAGTGATTGATGTCACCTCCAAGATTCAGTTTATAACTGACTATGACTCTGTCTTCCCTCTTAGCTAGCGTTGTCTCTGGCTCTTCTTAAAAAACTTTTATTTTGAATTATTATGGGTACATAAAAGTATACTTTCATGGAGTACATGTGATGTTTTTATACAGGCATATGTTGTGACTTAATCAAATCAGGGCAATTGGGGTATCCATCACCTCAGACATTTAATATTTCTTTATGTTAGGTAGATTTCAATTCCACTCTATTAATTATAATTTTATTTTTGAGACAGAGCCTCAAGCTGTCACCCTGGATAGAGTGCTGTGGCATCACAGCTCACAGCAACCTCCAATTCCTGGGCTCAACCGAGTCTCTTGCCTCCGCCTCCCAAGTAGCTGGGACTACAGGCGTCTGCCACAATGCCTGGCCATTTTTTGGTTGCAGCCGTCATTGTTGTTTGGCGGGCCCGGGCTGGATTCGAACCCGCCAGCTCAGGTGTACGTGGCTAGCACCTTAGCCTGTTGAGCCACAGGCGCCGAGCCTATTAATTATAATTTTAAAAGTGTACCCTAACTTACTATTGATTATAGTCCAAATTTGTTGTTCTATCAGACATTATTCATTCTATCAAACTATCTAACTATATTTTTGCACCTATTAGCCATCCTCCCTTTATTCCTCTGACTCCCCAGCTACCCTTCCCAGCCTCTGGTTACCACCATTCTACTCTCTGTCTCCAGGAGATCAATTTTTTTTTTTTTCAGATCAATTGTTTTTAACATTTAGCTCTCACATGTGAGGTAGAACATGTGAGAGTTGTCTTTCTATGCTTGGCTTACTTCACTTAAAATAATGTTCCCCAGTTCCATCCATCTTGATGCAAATAGCAGGATTTCATTATTTTTTTGTGGCTATGTACTACAATTTCTTTATTCATTTAACCATTGATGTACACTTAGGTTGATTCCAGACCTTGGTTCTCGTGAATAGTGCTGCACTAAATATGGAGTATGGATATCTTTTTGATATGCTAAAATCCTCTCCTTTGTATTTATTCCCAGCAGTGTGATTGCTGGGTCAATAAAATGGTATTATTTTCAGTTTTTTGAGTCACCTCCATACTGTTCTCCATAGTGGTTGTACCAATTTACATTCCCTCCAGCAGTGTACGAGGGTTTCCCTTTCTTCACATCCTCACCAACATTGCTTATTGCCTGTATTTTTGATAAAAGCCATGTTAATTGAGATGAGATTATATCTCATTGTAGTTTTGATTTGAATTTCTCTGATGACTAATGATGTTGAGCATTTTTTCATGTACCTGTTGGCTATTGTATGTCTTCTTTTGAGAAATGTCTATTCAGATCATTTGCCCATTTTTCGTTGGATTGTTTAATTTTTTTCTATTAAGTTGTTGGAGATTCTCATATATTCTAGTTGTTAACCCCTTGCAGATAGGTAGTTTGCAAATATTTTCTCTCATTCTGTGCGTTGCCTCTTCATTTTGTTGATTGCATCCTTTGCTGCGTAGAAGACTTTTAGCTTAATGTGATCCCACTTGTCCAATTTTGCTGTGGTTGTCTGTGCTTTGGAGATATTACTCAAGAAGTCCTTGCTCAGACTAATATCCTGAAGCATGTCCCCAATGTTTTCTTTTAGTATTTTCACAGTTTCAGGTCTTTGATTTTAGTCTTTAGTCCATTTTGATTTGATTTTTATATCTGGCCAGAGATAAGGATCTAGTTTCACTCTTCTGCATATGGTTATCCAGTTTTCCCATTTTTTGAAGGTGTATGTTCTTGACAGCGTTGTTGAAATGCACTATATATGTGCATTCTTTTTCTTGGTTCTCTGTTATGTTCCATGGTTCTGTGTGTCTGTCTTTATACCAGTACCATGATGTTTAGGTTACTGCAATACTGTAGTATAATTTGAAGTGAGGTATTGTGATTCCTCTAGTTTTGTTCTTTTTTCTCAGGATGGCTTTGGCTATTCTGGGTCTTTTGTGGTTCCATATAAATTTTAGGCTTAGTTTTTTTGTTTCTGTGAAAAATGTCATTGGTATTTTGATGGGGGTTTCATTAAATCTGTAGATCGCTTTGGGAAGTATGGATATTTTAAAAATATTGATTCTTCAAATCCTGGAGCATGGATATCTATCCAATTTGGGGGATGCTTTCCAATTTCTTTTATCAATGTTTTATAGTTTTGATTATATTTTACTTCTTTGCTTAAGTTTACTCCTAGGTATTTTATCCTATTTGAAGATATTGTAAATGGGATTATTTTCTTGGTTTCTTTTTCAGATTGTTTACTATTGGCATACAGAAATGCAACTGATTTTTGTATGTTGATTTTGTATCCTGTAAGATTCATGAATTGGTTTATTAGTGTTAATAATTCCTGGGTGGAGTCTTTAAGATTCTTTAGATATCAAATTATATTGTCTATAAATAAGAATAATTTAACCTCTTCCCTTTCAATTTGGATACCCTTTATTACTTTATCTCATCTGACGTTATAGCTAGAACTTCCAGTACAATGTTGAATAACAGTGGTGAAAACAGGCATCCTTGTCTTGTTACAGATCTTAGAGGACAGGCTTTCAGTTTTTCCCCATTCAATATGATACTACCTATGGGTCTATTATATATAGCTTTCATAAAAGAGACAATACTTGTGTCACCCTCCCTCAACTCCAGGGAGCTCAGGGAGAGTCTTCTTCCACTTGGGGAAAAGAATGGGAAGAGCTCAGAGGACTTTGTTTTGTGAAGTCTTGGGTACCAGCTCAGCCACAATTAATTAAAGTACCAAGTAGACTCCTCAGAACTCTGAATCTAGGTCTTAGTTCCTGGAAGGCATTTTCGGACCCACTCTGGACCAGAAGAAAACGAGCTGCCCTGATGGAAAGAACCTAGTCCTGGCAGGATTCACAACCAGTTGGTTAAAGAGGCCAGAGGCTTTGAATAAGCATCACAAGTAGCCAGGCAACAGTCACCACTGGCTTTGGGTGAGACTGGGTTGACTACAGGTGACCACAGGGAATGCCCACATTATTCCTCCCCCAACTCCAACAGCACAGCCCAGAGAGAGAGGGAAGAAAGTTAAAGGCTTTGCCTACTAATCTAGGGAATTCTCTTATATCTTAGCCGAGTTAACCAAGACAATACTACCAGGAGTCTGCAAGAGTCACAGCATTACTGGGCTTTGGCAACTCCTAGTGCTGATATGGTTACAGTGACCAGAGACTTAGACCACAATATTCAATTCTATTTTAGTATCTGGAAAGCCTTCTCAAGAAGAGAGCTTAGACTATGAGGAGAAAAATAAATACTTAATTTTTCAATACCCAGACATTGACAAATATTCACAAGCATCAGAAACATCTGGAAAGATAAGACCTCACCAAACAAACTAAATAAGGTACCAGTAACTAACCTCAGAGTGATGGAGAAAGGTGACCTACTAGACAAAGAATTAAAAATAGCTACCCTGAAAAAGCTCAGTGAACTTTGAGACAACACAGAGAAGGAATCTAGAAGCCTATGAGAAAAATTTAACAAGAGATTGAAATGATAAAAAAGAACATTCTAGAGCTTAAGAATTCAATTAACTACCCAAAGTGATTTACAGATTCAATGCAATTCCAGTTAAAACCAATATCATTTTTTGAAGAACTAGAAAAAACAGTTCAATGTTCTGTATGGAAACATAAAAGACCCCAAATAGCCAAGGAAACTTACATAATAAGAATGAATTGGGAGTCCTAGTATTGGCACAAAAAACAGAGACGTAAACCTATCAATAAGAACAGAAAACACAGAGATGAAATCATCCTCATAATCTCATCTGATTTTGACAAAACAGATAAAAACATACATGGGGAAAATATCCCGTATTCAATAAATGGTGCTGGAAAAACTGGATAGCCACATATAAAAGACTGAAACAGGATCTGCATCTCTCACCACTCACAAAAATTAACTCACAATAGATAAAAGACTCAAATTGAAGGTAGGAAACTATAAGAATCCTAGAAGAAAATCTTGGAAAAACTCTTATTGGCATTGGTTTAGGCAATGAATTCATGAAGAAGACCCCCAAAGCAATCATAATAACAACAAAAATAAATAAATGGGACCTGATTAAATAAAAAAACTTCTACACAGCCAAAGATACAATCAAAACAGCTAATAGATAACCCACAGAATGGGACAAAATATTCTCATGTTATACACCTGATAAAGAACTGATAACCAGAATCTACAAAGAACTCAAGCTTGTCAACAAGAAGTAACCAAATAATCCCATTAAAATACAGGCAAAAGACATGAACAGAAACTTTTCAAAGGAAAATATACTAGTGGACAACAAATTCATGAAAAAATCTTCAGTGTCTCCAATCATTAGGGAAATGCAAATCAAAACCACAATGAGATATCACCTAATTCCAATGAGAATGGGTCATATTAATAAATTTGAAAACAGCAGATGGTATATATAAAGGAAGACTTATACACTGTTGGTGGGACTGCAAACCAGTACAATCTGTACGGAAAATCATGTGGCAATACGTCAAAGAACTTAAAGTACACCTACCATTTGATCCAGCAATCCATTCCTTGGTATACACCCAAATAAAAAAGGTCATTTTATAAAAACAACACCTGCCCTGGAATGTTTAGAGCAGACAATTCACCATCACAAAGACATGATAACAACCTAAGTACACATCAATACATGAATGAATAAAATGTGGTATATGTGGAGTACTACTCAGCCATAAAGGGAAACTGCAATCTAATATCTTTTGTGACAACTTGGATGGAACTGGAGACCATTCTTCCAGGTGAAACATCACAGTAATAGAAAATTGAACATATGTATTCGATATCAGGTTGGCTCTGATTGAACAACACATAAGTGCACATATGGAAATCAATGTAAATGAAAATCAAGGTGGGTGGGAGGATGGATCTAGATGGAAGACCAGAAGGATCATTCAGCTGAGCGCTCCTAGAACAGTGGGGAAAAAGAAAGAACCCAGCCATACATGGCATGGGGAACTTACCCAGAGTCACAGCTCAGGGAGCACAGCAAGGAGGTGGTGAGCTGGATACAGCATATGATCCCAAGTGGTGGAAATCCAGTGAATTAGGCAAGTGACTGTGACTGGCTGGGATTGGCTACATCCTTCCCCCAACAGAGGTCTGGGCTCAGAGGAAGCCTTTCTAGAGTTTTCAGTAGTTGGGGGGAGCTGTACATTCAGTGGAAAGCTTGGGAAAGTGGGCAGACTTGAACAGTATTCAGCACGTAGATTTGAATGCCAGTTGGAGTGGATTTGCCATAGGTTGGGTGGCTGGTGAAGCAGCCACACTGAGAAGGTCTTGACAGCCAGGGGGCTGCCATTATGGGAAGGTCATGAGAAAGTCTTAGTAGGACCCTAAAGAACAGCCATCTTAATTACACCTGCCAGGATCAGAACTCCACTCTTGGAACATGCTGAGGGACTCCCCACATCTCATGGGAACTCGAGTGGGAGACTGTTAGACCTGTCCCTAAAGGAGTCTTGTGAATTTTAAGATCCCAATCTGGCAGGGTCTGAATGCTGAGGAAACAAATAGGTGATCACTAAAGGCAACTAAGTTTGGGATAAGGACCATAGAGATTGCTGGCTGTGCTCTGTCTCCTAAAAAAAAATCATAGTGCCACCTTGTGTCCTGGAGATACATTGCAACATACTATCATAACACCAAGGACTTCTGTCTGAAATAAAGGAGGGAGTGATAAGAAAAAAGGAGGACAAGGAGGTGAACAAAAAGAAAGAACACAAGAGGAGGAACCAACAGAAAAATTCAGGCACCATGACAAACCAAAACAGAGGAACTCCCCCAAAAGACCATGAGGCAGCTACTGCAGAAGATTCCACCTATAAAGAATTAATGCACTTGACATAAAGTGAATTTAAAATATGGATGAAAAAGATAGTAAAAGGGATGGATGAGAAAATAGAAAGACAGAACCAAAAGTTGGACAAGAGCTATGTAGAATATAGAAAGGATATGGTGGAGGTTGAGGAAATGAAGGAGACAATCAGGGAATGTGAAGATGCAGTGGAAAGTATCAAAAATAGGTTATACCATGGAGAAGAAAGAACCTCAGAGCTAGAGGATAGTTTTTGAGTTAACCCAGGTAGTTAAAGAGGCAGAAGAGAGAGAAAGCAGAACAGGTGTTTAGAGAACTACAAGATTCCATGAAGCATTCAAACATACATAAGGATTCCTGAAGGGGAAAAAGATTGTCCCAAAGGAATGGAAGCCCTACTAGAGACAAATATCCCCAGTTTTATGAAAGACCCCAACACACTCTTTTCAGATGGATATTGAACCCGGGTCATCTTAATTCAAACAGAGCCTCTCCAAGACACTTTGTAATGAACCTGTCCAAAGTCAAGATGAAAGAAAAAATTCTGCAAGCAGCCAGGAGTAAGCACCAACTGACCTACAGAGGCTGAGCCATTAGGATGACAGCAGACTTTTCAACTGAAATCTTCAAGCCAGAAGAGCATGGTCATACATCTTCAACATTCTTTAAAAAAAAACAACAATCTTCAGCCCAGAATTCTGTATCCTGCTAAACTAGGCTTCAAAGTTAATGGAGAAATCAAATATTTTGTGGTTATACAAGCACTGAGGAAATTTGCCACAAGTCCAGCTCTAAAGGAAATATTTAGACCTATACTCAACATTGACAACCGCAATGGACCACCAGCAAAGTAATAACCCAGAAACTAAAGGTCAAAACTTGGCTTCCACAATGGCACAAAGGATAAAACTGCACAATGGACTTGCACAAAATAAGATGAATAGAACTCCACCACACTTATCAATTCTCTCAATAAATGTCAATAGACTGAATTCATCAATGAAGAGGCACAGGCTGGCTGATTGAATATAAAAGCAGAAGCCATTCATATGCTGTCTCCAGGAGATACACCTAGTCTTGAAGGACAAATCAAGATTTAGGGTTAAGGGATGGAAAACAGTATTTCAAGCAAATGAAAATCAGAAGAAAGGAGGGGTTGCAATCTTATTTTCAGATACAAGCAGATTTAAAGCAACTAAAGTTAAGAAAGACAAAGATGGACACTTTATACTGGTCAAAGGAACAATACAACAAGAAGACATTTTAATTTTAATTTATGCACCCAACTTAAAGGCTCCCAGATTTATGAAACAGACATTGATGGGTCTGAGCAATATATCTCATAACACCATAATAGTTGGGGACTTTAACACCCCTTTGACAGAACTGGACACATCTTCTAAACAGAAACTAAACAAAGAGACAAAGGACTTAAATGTGACCCTAGAACAAATGGGATTAATAGACATATATAGAACATACTACCCCAACGCTAATGAATATATTTTTCTTGTCAGCCCGTGGTATGTACTCTAAAATTGACCACATCCTAGGATACAAATCAAACTTCAGCATAATTAAAAGAATAGAAATTATACCTTGTATTTTCTCAGACCACAGGCAATAAAGAGGAATGCAATATATGCCAGAGGTGGAGGGTTCAAACCCAGCTCCAGCCAAATAAAAAAAAAATTTGCAAAAAACAAAATAAAACAAACAAAAAACAGCATTATATTGGCACAGAGATAGAGACATTCACATTTGTAACTGAATAGGAAACTGTGAGATGAAACTAACATCTTATATCTACCTGGTCTTTGATAAGCCAAATAAGAACATACCCTTGGTAAAAGAATTCAGCAAATGGTGCTGGGAGAACTGGATAACCATATGTAAAAGACTGAAACTGGACTTGCACATCTCACCACTTACAAAAATTGATTCAAGATGGATAAAAGATTTAAATCTAAGGCATAAAAAAATGTGTGGGGAAAACACTTGAAGATATTGGCCTGGGGAAAGATTTATGAAGAAGACTTCCATGGCAATTACAACAACAAAAATAAACAAATCGGGCTTCATTAAACTGATAAGCCTCTGTATAGCTAAGAAACAACAACCAAAGCAAACAGACAACCTTCAGAATGGGAAAAGATATTTGCATATTATGAATTGGACAAAAACTTGATAACTAGGATTTATAGGGAACTCAAATTAATCGACAAAATAGATCCCATAATCTCATAGGTAACTGAGCAAGAGACAAGAATAGAACCTTCTCTAAAGAAGACAGACAGGGCCAGGGACGGTGGCTCATGCCTGTAATCTTAGCATTCTGGGAGGCCGAGGCGGGTGGATTGCCTGAGCTCACATGTTCAAGACCAGCCTGAGCAAGAGCAAGATCCCATCTTTAAAAATAGCCAGGCCATTTTGGTGGGCATCTATAGTCCCAGCTACTCCTGAGGCTGAAACAAGAGAATTGCTTGAGCCCAAGTTTTTGAGGTTGCTGAGAGCTATGATGCCACGGCACTTTATGGAGAGCAACAAAGTGAGACTCTTGTCTCAAATAAATAAATAAATAGAAGACAGACAAATGGCTAACAAACATATGAAAAAATGCTTGTTGTCCCTAATCATCAGAGAAATACAAATCAAAACTACCCTATCACCTAACCCCAGTGAGAATGGCCCATATCACAAAGTCTCAAAGCCGCAGATACAGGCATGGATGTAGAGAGAAGGGAACACTTTTATACCGCTGGCAGGACTGCAAACTAATGCAACCTTTTTGGAAGGAAGTATGGAGAATCCTCAAAGAACTCAAATTAGATGTCCTATTTGATCCTGTAATCCCATTACTAGGCATTTCCTCAGTAGAAAAAAATTCTTTTATCATAATAACATTTGTACTAGACATTTTATTGCAGCCCAATTTATAATCACCAAAATGTGGAAACAGCCTAAATGGCTACCACCCCAGGAATGGATTAACAAGCTGTGGTATATGTATACCAGGGAATACTATTCATCCATTAAAAAAGATGGAGACGTTATATATTTTGTATTAACCTGGATGGATGTGGAACACATTCTTCTTAGTAAAGCATCATAAGAATGGAAAAGCAAGAATCCAATGTACTCTATTCTAATATGAAGGCAGTAGATGAGCTAATACAAAGGGGTGAGGAATGAGAAAGTGAAAGGGAATGAGAGGGGAGAAGGGAGGGAGATGGGGAGTCATGGTGTATGGCATATCTCTTGGGGGCAGGACACAATTATAAGAGGAACTTTAACAAATGCAATCAGTGTAATCTAGTTCCTTGTTCCTTTTGGGATTCCCCAGTGAATCCCAAAAAATTAAAAAAAAAACTTTTTTAAAAGTATTTTTTATTACAGGAAATGAAAAAAACTCAGGGCTAGGTGCCATGGCTCATGCCTGTAATCCTAGCAATCTGGGAGGCTAAGGTGGGTGGAGCACTTGAGCTTATGAGTTGGAGCCCAGCCTGAGCAAGAGTGAGGCCCCATCTCTTCTAAAAATGAAAAACTGAGGCAAGAGGATGACTCAAGCCTAAGAATTTGAGGTTGCTATGATCTACAATACCATGGCCCTCTACTCAGGGCTACAAAGTGAGAATCTGCAACAAAGAAAAAAAGAAAAGAAATACAGTTTATAGGGTATCTACTTCCTGTGTGTGTGTGTGTGTGTGTGTGTGTGTATGTGTAAGTATGTGGGTGGTGTGTGTTTTAAAGAAATTCTAATGAACTAACAAGGTGTAAAAATTGTATTTTGTTATAAATCCTATTTATTGAACTGCTTAACATGCAGTTTTATGGTTATTATAGATATCTTTAAGTATGCACATTCACTGTATTCAAATACGAACAGATACTTGAGCAACATCAGCTATAAGTTGAATGCTATTAGGTACTGGGTATAAACAAGGTTCTTGAATTCTGAAAACTGTGGAAGCTATGTACCTTTATTGTTTGCTAATAAGGTAATGTGTTGTTTCATAATTTAAGTATTGGGAGACTATTATAAAAGTACTCTTTAATTTACTATTTTTAAAATAAATTTAAGCATTTTTGTGCAGACTTACAGTCATGGTGGGAAATAATGAGCTTCAAAAAGAAAAAAAAGAAAATCAAGCTGGGGGGAGGGGACAGAGAGGGTGACTAAGCTCACATCTGTTGTGTATGGTGCACACTGTCTGGGTTGGGGACACACTTCTAACCTTGACACAATTTGTGAAAAAAAAGTATGTAAACAAAACAGGTGTGTCCCCTCATATTCTAAAAAAAATTTTAAAGAAAAAAGCAAAAAAAAGTAAAAGGGTACCAGCCATGCCTTTAAGAAAGAAAAAAAATTCAATTCACAAACTGAGAAATGCATCAGAATGTCACAATAGCAGAATTGACCAAGGAGAAGAATTAGTAAGCATAAAAATAGGCTATTTGAAAATACACCAGAAGAGAAAAAAGATCAGAATGAAGCACACCTACAAGATCTAGAAAATAGCCTCAAAAGAGCAAATCTAAGAGTTATTGGCCTTAAAGAGGAGGTAGAGAGAGAGATTGGGGTAGAAAGTTCATTCATAGTAACAATTAAAGGGAACTTCCCAAACCAAGAGGAAGATACCAATATTCAGGTACAAGAAGGTCATAACACACCAACAAGATTTAACCCAATCAAGGATACAAGGGTAGCTCAAGGCATTTAATAATCAAGCTCCCACATGTCATGGATTTAAAAAAAAAATGCGATCCTAAGGGAAGCAAGAAAAAACAAAACATGACCTGTAAAGGAGCTCCAATACTTCTGACAGCAGACTTCTCAGAGGAAACCTTACTGACCAGGAGACAGTGGCATGATATATTCGAAGTGCTGAAGGAAAAAAAGAAAAACAAAAAAAAAACTTTAATCCTAGAATATTATATCCTGCAAAAGTATCCTCCAAACATGAAGGAGAAAGACTTTCCCAGGCAAACAAAAGCTGAGGGATTTCATCAATATCAGACCTGTCTTATAAGAAATGCTAAAAGGTATTCTTCAGTCTGGAAGAACAGGACTTCAACAATATGAAATCTTTTGAAGGTGCACACAACTCAGTGGTAACAGTAAGAACACAAGTACAGAAAATTCTGTTTCTGACACTGCAGTGTATAAACCATTGGTAGCTAGAGTAGGAAGGCTAAAAGGCAAAGTTATCAAAAGTAAACACAACAACCTTTTGAGAGATAGTATAAAAACATGGATGGAAACAGAAAGTTTAAAAGCAGAAGGGTGTGGCATTAAAGGGTAAGACTTCTATTAGATTTTTCTTTACTTGTTTATTTGTAAATAGAGTTGTCAGATCTTTAAACTAATTGGTCTTAAGATGATTTTGCAAGCTTCATGGTAACTTCAAATAAAAAAACCTGTAACAGATACACAAAAAATGGGGAAAAGAAAGAAATGAGAACATACTACCACTACCAGAGAAAATCACTTTTAACAAAGGAAGACAGGAAAGAAGTAAGAAAGCGAGGACCGGACCGTGGAACAACCGAAAACTAAATAACAACATGGCCATAGTAAATCCTTACCTATCAATAACAACACCGACTGTGAATGGACTATACTCTCCAATCAAAAGATGTAGAGCGGCTGAATGGATTTAAAAAACGAGAGCCAGCTGTATGCTGTCTGCAAAAAACACACTTCACCGGGCTGTGCCTGTGCTTGGTGAGTAGGGCGCTGGCCCCATATACCGAGGGTGGCGGGTTCAAGCCCAGCCCCGGCCAACCTGCAACAACAACAACAACAACAAAAATAGCTGGGCATTGTGGTGGGCACCTGTAGTCCCAGCTACTTGGGAGGCTGAGGCAAGAGAATCGCCTACACCCAAGAGCTGGAGGTTGCTGTGAGCTGTGATGCCATGGCACTCTACTGAGGGCGACATACTAAGACTCTGTCTCTAAAAAAAAAATACGAAAAACAAAAAAACAAAAACACACTTCACCTATAAAGGCACACATAGACTGAAAATAAATGGATGGGAAACGATCTTCTATTCAAGTGAAAATCAGTAAAGAAGAGAAATAGTTATATTTCTATCAGACAAAATAAATTTCAAAACAAAAACTGTAAAAAAAAGCAACAAAGAAGGTGATTACAAAGTGTTAATGGGGGCAGTTCAGCAAGGGGATCTAACAATTCTAAACATACATGGACCCAACTCTGGTACACTCAGATACACTATGTATGAAGCAAATATTGTCAGAGCAATATTTTTGTATGTTCGTTCTATTGAAGTCAACAGCCACCTTGTGAACTACCCTATGGAGGAGCCCATGTGGGAAGAAACCTGGGTAGGGGTGGCCCATAGCCAACAACTAGCAAGGAACTAAATCCTGTGCACAATGGCATGAGCTTGAAAGCTTCTCTAGGAGAAGATGAAGCTCCAGGTGACAGCTTGATTTGAAGGTTTGTGGGACACCCAGAGGCAGAGTACTCAACAACACTACAGCCGGAATTCTGTCCTCAAGAAGCTACGAGGAAATTAATGCTGCTTTATACTTCAGAGTTGTACAGCAATAGCCAAATAGTCCCATTACCGTTGCCTCAAGCATATCTCACTGCTTATCTGTAGATGGTCATGGGGAAACGTCTATAAACCAGACAAGGAACCAGAAGTTACAAAAGTTAACCATATTCATTTGTATATAGAGTGTTTTAGTTTTAGGTAGTAAAAGTTATCCAATTAAAAGCACCAATTTTTAATTTTGCATAGAAAACAGGATATCATAAATTCTATAGATCAATGACATATGGGAAAGAATTCAGTGCGTATGGTAGACAATGAATATGTGCAATGTACAAATTAAATTTTAAAAAAGACACAGACATTAGCTCACAGCAACGACACCTTGAGAAGCCAGGACAAGAGGATCACTGGAGGCCCGGAGTTTGAAATTCCACCTCTACAAAAAATACGGAAGTTAGCTTAGCATGGTGGTGAGGCACCTGTAGTTTCAACTACTTCGGAGCTTGAAGCAGGAGGATCACTTAAGCCCAGGGGCTCCAGGTTGCAATGAGCTATGATTCTGCTCCTGAAATCCATCCTTTCTTTCTTTCTTTCTTTTTTTTTTTTTTTGGAGAGACAGAGTCTCACTTTATCACCTTTGGTAGAGTGCCGTGGCATCACACAGCTCACAGCAACCTCCAACTCCTGGGCTTAGGCGATTCTCTTGCCTCAGCCTCCGGAGTTGCTGGGACCACAGGCACCCGCCACAATGCCCGGCTATTTTTTTGTTGCAGTTCGGCCGGGGCTGGGTTTGAACCCAGCACCCTCAGTAGATGGGGCTGGGGCCTTACTGACTGAGCCACAGGCGCCGCCCTCTTTTTTTTTCAGATCCTGACTCTAAGAAAAAGAAATAAAGAATACCCAATTCACAGAAAACTATAGCCAAATGGCTAGTAAGCCTATGAAAAGATACTCAACACCTTTTGAAGTCAGAGAATTGAAAGATACATAGTGCTTTATCATTTTAAGCCTTCTTTCAGAGAAGCATTCAGAGTAGAATGGGAATTGCTTTAGACTATTAAAAAACAAGATGACAGTACATTTTAAAATTTAAATTTAAAACATATTCTTCAATTGATCCTACCATCTCATTCCTGGGATTCCACTCATAGGGTAAAAATATACCAAGACATGAATTTTCATGTTCACGTATGTTTATTGCAGTGTATTTGTAGTGACCAAAATCCAGAAACAACGTGAACGTGTCAGTAAAGGAGATGTTGAATAAGGTGGGGTGCACCAACATCCCCGGTAACCTATGCAGTAAAAACACGCTTTTGTGTCAGTTTTCTGTACGGAGTGAGGACAGCAAGGTGCTGGATAGTGTGGGTGAGGTGAGCTATGAATGAGCTTTCCAAAGCAATGATCCTTCAAGCCTGACTTTACCTACACATATGGAATAGACAGATCAGACAGATACACAGATACAGTGAGAGAGATAGATGGACACAAAGAGAGAAATGGGGAAATACCCATTAGGTTCATAACAGATATTGGGGGTGGAGACAGACAAGGAGAGAACATGAGTGAGAAGACAGAAGAGAGGAAGGGAGGAACAAGCAAATAAAAATGAGAACTTAAGTGAGCATTTGCAATGGTATCTACAGTACATGCCGCATGGGGCTGTCTGTACAAACTGTGTGTGTGTGCGCGTATGTGCAGAAGGAAACAGAAACGGTAATGGTGACCCTCTCAGGAGGTCTGACTTCAGAGGCTTTTCCTCTCTTTCCCCCCCACATACTATTGTGTATTGTTTTATGTTTCCACCCAACAAACACATATTATTTATATAACGAGAGGAGCAAAAAATCAGTTTCCACTATGGAAAAGAAAGAACCCATGTATCACTTTTATGGGCTTTATATACTAGAGCTCTATAAAAGATTTCTTTTGATGGCTCAGTGCCTGTGGCTCAACGGGCTAAGGCGCCAGCCACATACACCTGAGCTGGCGGTTCGAATCCAGCCCGGGCCCGCCAAACAACAATGACGGCTGCAACCAAAAAATGGCCGGGCTTTGTGGCGGGCACCTGTAGTCCCAGCTACTTGGGAGGCGGAGGCAGGAGACTCGCTTGAGCCCAGGAATTGGAGGTTGCTGTGAGCTGTGATGCCACGGCA
>CAUYRH010066491.1:0-38514 GCA_963574655.1 Perodicticus potto | reverse complement strand
CCGCCCCGCCACCCACAGCTCTACCTGTCACAGCCGTCAACCCGCTTTACCACCGGTGACCCCATCTCTCCCCTGTGCCCCCATCTCTCCCATCTTCTCCATCTCTCCCCATCTCTCCCCATCTCTCTCCATCTTCCCCATCTCTCCACCTCTCCAATCTCTCCCATCTCTCTTCATCTCCTCCATCTCCCCATCTCTCCCAGTCTCCCCCAGTCTCCCTTATCTCTCCCCAGCACCCATGTCACACTCCCCCCCCCCACTCCCTGCCCTGTGTGGCATCTGTCTGGACACTCCTTATGCACAGGTCACTATCCTGACTTTTGTTTGCTTTTTTCCTAAACATCACCATTACCACCAAAGTATTGTTAGTTTTTTTATTTCTACGTTCCTGCTCAGCTCACTCTCCTCCCCACCCCTACCAGAAGCACAGGCTCCGTTAAGCAGGACGTGTCTCGGGAAAGCCAACCCAGAGCAGAGCAGAGCAGATGCCTGGTCAGGATGAATGAATGAATGCACGAAGGGGCCCTTTGCTCACTTCTATTAGAGTGTCTCCATTTCTTTTCATTTTTAAGAGCCATAAAAACCCTTTTCTGTCTGTGCATCAAAGTCACTTCTTGTCTGTTATTTTAGTGATTTTTAGTCTTTTTGTATTTGTTATGCCAGAATCAAAATTATCAGAAATATTTGCTTTTCACTGCCTTTGACAAAGACATGTCTTAGCCTCTGCCATGCCAGGTGCTCCAGACAGAGCCTCACCAATAACGCACCTGCATGCAGCAGATGGATGGGGCCTCTTGTGAGGCGGGGCCTTAATGGGTCCATGTGCACTGTCCGAGGGAGGGTCTTGGCTCATGCATAGTCTGGAAAGTGTTCTTGCATAAGCCTGAGGCAGCAGTTCTCAACCTGTGGGCCGCAACCCCTTTGAGCATCAGCAGCTGATGCTCAGGGGCCAAGCCTTGGGAGAAAGAGGGAAATGCAGACTCCCTGCCAGCTGCACGTTTGTGGCGTAATCCCAGTTAGGGTACCCGAACCCAAACTGCAAGTCACAGGGCGGGGCCAGGCCCCTGAGAGGCCCACGGAGCCATGCTCACCCTGTGTTGGGGAGGCGCATGCTCTCACCCTTCAGTGCAATGTGAGACCTCATGAGAAGCCCTTGCCCTAGGGACAGCAGACCTCTGCCTGTTGACGGGCTGTGGGCCCCAGAATCAAGCCTCTCTGCTTCAGTGCAGGTGAGCACAGGTGAGCTCCGACCTAGTCAGCTGTGAGAACAGATTGTACCCTGAGCACTGGCTTCGGGCCCCTGTAAGAAAAGTGCTGAACTCAAGGCAGAGGCCTTCAGGTCAGATGAAATCCCAGCTCTCTTTCTCCCTCTAAAATACCATCCTTACAAAGAAAAGTACCTACATTCACAGTTCCCATTCTTATGTATCTTTTTCTAGAGTTTTCTATGGTCTCAATTAAATGTCTTTTAATAAATGCATTTTTTGTGGAAAACACAATGAAGTTCATCCAAATAATACTTTATTTCAATTTGATAAACACAGCATCCTGAGCAGACTCACATGTTCTAGTCCCCGGTCTGACAAGACCAATGCCAGGCAGGTGTGGCCACAGTAATGCTGGGGAACAGTTATCCCCAGACCCATAGGTTTTCCGAGAGAAGTGTTCGTTCTCACACCTGCCAGTCTGCCAGACACCTGCAATTCTGAGAATCCCTGTTGGACTTTTCTGGGCAGCTCAGGTGCAGCCTCAGGCTGGGCGCAGGTGCGGAGCATGAGGGCTGGCGTCAGGCCCAGGCGATCGCAGTGTGTCTTTAAGCCACAGCAAGCCACGTAGACCATCATACTAGTGGCCTCAGCAGACATGGAGCCAGCCCAGCCTGCTGAGACCTGTGTAACCCACATACAGGAGGGGCGGGGCTAGGCGTTTGCTGAATGACAGTCACATCTACCACGTGGGTGCTTCAGAAATGCCTGTAGCAAAAGCCAATGTCTCAGAGGCAACTGTACGCTGATCCTTGGGTCAAATACCGCACTTGCCCCACCTTAGTCCAGACTCTCAAGGCAGGTGACGACTTCGCCAGGAGCCACCAACACCCAAGTTGTGATGCTTTACTGATGACTCAGGGTCACTCAAAACAAAATATCAACAAAAACTGGAAAATCCATTAAAATGTGAAACTTTTATTATTGTTACTATTGCTCCAATAGACCTATTTTCCAATATGCACGAGAGATTATTCTGAATAATTGCCTAAGTTCTATTGGTGGCATCACTATGGCAAATCACAGGACAGTTGGACTTAAACAGACTACAGAGTCTGGGAGAAAAATCAGCTCAAAATCAATCATTATACGTGAAAATGTTCTGGCAAAAATAAATAGTGTGCAAATTTCTCCTTAATTTTCAGCACATGCATGGCCAAGTGCCCCAAGCTTTAAGTCCCTCGTTACTGTGTCTTGGAAAATGGCTCTGCAGGTCCAAAGTAGCTACTACAATAATTAAACTGAAGGCTGCATTAGCCTACAAGCGGACAGCTTGATTTTATTGTCACTAACTAGGACCATCTCAGAAATCTGCTTCCTAATTGCTGTCAGAAATGAAGGTCTGAGTTAAATCATTTGAAAACAAAAACAGATATTTTTGGTGTGACTCAGTCAATATTTAATTGGAGTATATCTGGCAACCCGTGTGGAAGGTCAACTCAATTAGCTGCCAGGGACACCTGTCCCAGCTGGCTCGGTGCAAAGGCAGCACACGCCTGCACTAGCTCTGACTTGCCTTCGTACACTCGAATTTACTTTTTTTTTTTCCTTTCAATTGACTCATTTTTTCTTACTTTTATTTTGAAGAAAACCTTATATCATTGTGCAATTATAGGTTTAATGGCCTAGTTATATTCCTTATAATACCTCAAAATTATTAAATGATTAAATATAACTGCCCCTGTGCCACTAAAACCATCCTACATGCCTCCAGGGTCAGCCACAGCACCTGCGAGAAAGATGTGTGTGGGAGCCCCTCCCTGTCCCCCAGAAAGGCCCCTACACTCACCTTCCTGCAGCCACCCAGAGGGATGCGCTGAGAACCCCAGAGTCCTGAGACCACCTGTGCCTGCTTGCTCCATTCTGCCTCTGATGACAGCCCAGCCCCACACTGGGCCACAGGAGACCGTGGCTGTCTCATTGTCCCTTACCCAGGGCCCCTTTAGGACACTGAAGAACACATCTGTTCCAAGCTGTAAAACCTTTAGAAAGTCAAACAAGCATTTCCCTTGGTGCCACTTAAGATCACCTATGAGAAAAGACGCTCCCCAAACTCCAGGACACATCACTGTCACCCTCACGTGATCACGTCATTTTAGGAGATGTTGATATTTCAAAGAAGAACTGAGGATCTGTGACCCAGTGTCCTGGGCACGCGTCCCATGTCCTTCAGCCAGACAAACGCCAAGGGCAGGGAGTGGCTTTTGCCCTCTACCCTTGCCCTGTGAGTAGCATGTAGCAGGTGCATAATTACTGGCCCAAGGAGAGGATGAACAAGTGCTCTTTCACCTGCTTGTGCACAATGCCGGGCTCCAGCACTCAGCTCTTGGGCACGTGACAAAAAAACCTCCCCGGATGGGAAGGCCTGGACCTCTGGACTCAAAGGTGTGTCACGTGGCCTCTCTGTGTCCACGGGCTGCTTTGCGGGGGCTCTAGGGCTTTCACCAGTCAAGGTGTCTGGCTGATGGACAGCGTTGTCCTCTCCTGCTCACACTGCCTGTGTGGGTGCTGGTTCCTGCTCTCCCCGCCAACCCTGTGCACAGGCAGCGTGATCTGCAGTAATGTAGGGGGAAGCCCCACTCAGGGCCTCAATCCACATTTCCTGGACCAACCCTGGTGTCAGCATTGAAGGCAACTGAGGCACACCAGGCTTTCCAAGGTCCTAGATTAAAACAGGAGCTCAGCAAAGATGCAGAGGGGCAGAGGTACGGAGCACCTGGAGGTGGCCAGGAAAGGAGGCAGCAGGGCTGGGATGCTTTCATAGAGTTTGTGGGTTTGTCTTAATTTACCCCTTAACTGGCTGTCTCTGGTGGTCAAGTTAAACAGGAGTCTGCCCTCCTGGGGTCATGTGTTACCATCTACATCCCCCTTGGAATTTAGGTATTGACATTGTTGTTTTTTGCTTCTGTTATTAACACCACCCTCTTCATCATCATCACCTCACATTCTGGAGAACTCTTGACATCGTAAGGCCACTTCTGGTCTTGGTTCTTCCCTTCCATGTCGACTTCTCCAGGCCTGCATATATATTTTTTTTTAATTTATTGCTGGGGATTCATTAAGGGTACAAGAAACCAGGTTACACTGATTGCATTTGTTTGGTAAAGACCCTCTTCCAATCGTGCCTTGCCACGTCATTTTAGGAGATGCCGATATTTCAAAGAAGAACTGAGGAGCTATGTCCCAGCGACCTGCACGTGCGTCCCACATCCTTCAGCCAGAACTTCAGCCAAAAGGTGTGGCACACACCAAGACCCCATCCATGCCCGTAGTTTTATTTGCCTGTCTCGTGCCTCTGGGTGGACAGACGAGAGCTAAGAGGACTGTGTCACCCGGGGAGGCACAGGGGCCTGGGGGGCACATCTGCCTCTCAGAAACATTTGTGTAGAACTTAAAATCATTTTTCTGCCTTCCAAGTAGCTCCATGTCCTAGAAATCCTGCATTTAGGTATTTATGGCTCTGAAGTTGCTGCCGGGCTGGACACCTGCTTTTGGGCAGGTCAATGGGCTCTGCCGCATCTGGGGGCTGATTCCCACGGCACTCCCCCATCAATAACATTCTAAATGGCTTCGTTTATTAAATATTCAACACAAGAATGGAAAATAGGGTAATTCATTTTAGTGGGAGGGTTTTTGTTCCCCTAAAAGCTTTGCAGAAAAACAGCCCATAATGATTGCAGACCTCACACTAGTCCTGTGGGAAAACAAGGTAATCTTTTAAAGCCATAAATGAAAGGATCTCTCCAACACTCTCCGAGAAACCAGGAGCAGAGAGGAGGAGGTGTAAGTGCTCATTAACAAGCTGCGTCCTTGGTTGTGGCCTGCGCTGGGAACAAAAGGCCTGGGAGCAGGTACTGCCACCCCCTCGGCTGGGCTGGAACTGCCCCCAGTCAGCCAGAGACACAGCTCCTGCTGCTGGGGGCTGGACATCCATCATGCGTGGGGTGCCTGCGGGGGCCAGGTGTCTAGGAGCATATGCTAATAGAGTGGCCAGGGCTTAATTGCTGCTGTCAAGCCTGGGAAATCAGATTTATTATCCATGGTCTTAAAGCCCTCGTTAAGAGTTTGGAGCTAGGGGGGTGGGCAGGAGTCTGTTCCCCATCTCCTACCAAAATGAATGAGTTAAGCGGCAGCTATTTTTATAACTACAGCTCCTGACTTTAATTTCAAATTTGAAAATGTGCACAAAGCCCAGATGACATCAAACAGGTCGACAAAGGTGAAGAACCGCACATAGCCAGCAGGTGGAGTGGAACCATGACGGGTTTGGTGAAACAGACTCTGGGCATCAGGCAGGAGGCACAGTACAGAGGGGCATTGGGGCTCTTGTGGGCACTTCTCTTGCACACAGTGTGGATTCTTTTCCCACTAAAAGTACCTTTGGAGTGTCCTCCGTAAACCCAGTATGTTTCCAAACCAAGACTTACTTGCTCATTTACCAGAGATGCTAAAATGACTAGTTTAAAGGTTTAATTTTCACACGCACAGACATAATATTGCTTGTATGTTAAGACATCAAAAAATTACTACTTTGAGTTTTTTCAAGATATAATTCAGATACTATAAAATTAACCCTTTAAAAATAAAAATATGCAGTTGAGTGGTTTTGGTCTGTAGCTTTGTAGGAAGTTTTGAAATTGGGAAGTTTGAATCCTCTAGCGTTGTTTTGTCAAGATTGATTAGGCTGTTCTAGATTAAAGTTCATAGAATTTTAGATCATCTTGTTCATTCCTTTAAAGAAGGCTGGGATTGCATTGAACCTGTCCATCCACTCAAGGAGACGCAATCTCATTCATTTCTGCATTGTTCTTCTATTCTCCAATTCCAGTATTTCCCCCTACTCGAATTGTTACCTTCCTTCTCCTGATGTGAGGTGGGTCTGGTCTTCAAGAGGAAGATTAGGTCATTCATCTCAGATCTCGCTTCTTTTTAGTGCAGGAATTTGCAGCTATGAATTTTCCTCTAAGCACAGCTTTAGCTGCCATGCCCCAGCTGGCTTCTTTGAAAAATGGGTATTCCACCTAAGTTCAATTTGTCGAATTTTCTGTTTTTACTCATAATTTCATATTTTGCTTGTGATTTATTCTTCAAACCTTTGGTTAGTCAGGGATGTTGTTTAATTTCCAAACATTCATAAATTTCCCAAATTTACTTATACTACTGATTTCTAATTTTATTCCACTGTGTCTGTAGAATATATTTTGTATGATTTTAAGGTTTTCTTTTGCTGAGGTTTGTTTTGTGGCCTGGCATGGAGTCTGTCCTAGAGAATGTTCCATATGCACTGGAGAAGTGCATATACATGCGTGTATTCCACGATTACCAGGCAGGGTGCCCAGAGATGCCATCAGGTCCAGTGGGCTGACAGGGGCCCAGGGATGCTCTAAGGTCCAGCTGACTCACTGGGGTCCAGGGATGCTGTTGGGTCTTGCTGGCTGATGGGGGCCCAGGGATGCTATAAGGTCCAGCTGGCTGATGGAGGCCCAGAGATCTGTCAGGTCCAGCTGACTGACAGGGGCCCAGAGATGCTGTCGGTTCCAGCTGGTGCTGATCCAGTCCACCATGTCCTTGATGACCTTCCACTTGGTCTCCAGCTCCATTGTTGAATCATCTCATTTTCCTTCACTTTTGTCAGCTTTGCTTTATGTGTGTGGAGGCTCTAGTTTAAGGTGCATATATGTTGATAATTGCTGTATCTGTTTGATGGAGTCACCCTCTAAGCCTTATAAAGTGCCCTTCTTTGTGTCTACAAATAAACTTGCCCTTGAAGTCTGTTGTATTTGATACCGACAGAGCCAGTTCAGACCTTGTGGCTACTGTGGCTCATTGTAACTTGCTCTGTTCCTTCAGTTCCAAGCCATTTGTATATTTGTCCATAAAAACATCTCCTGTAGACAAAAGATCATGGCGATTTCATTACTTGTTTTCTGTATATGGTATAGTATTCTTGTTCTAGTCCCTCGTTAACTGCCTTTTTGTGTGAAGTGCATATTTTCCAGCATAGCATTTTAATTTCCTTGTTATTTCTCTTGCTACGTAGTTTTGATTTACTTAGTTATTTTGCTCTGGAGGTTACAATTCATATGTACCTTACCTTACACCAATCTAGTTTGGAATACCACCAGTTTCATTTCAGCAGAATTGAAAAGTCTTTGCTTCTATTAGCTACCTTCCTTCCCACTACTTTGTGCTATTATTTTCACACTAATCTGTCCTTTTCTTTCAGCCTGAAAATTCCCTTTAGAAGCAGTCTGGTAAGAATGAACTTTCTCAGTCCCCCCCCCCTTGGAATGTCTTAATTTCTCCTTCATTTTTAAAGGATAGCTTTTTGCTTATAGATCAGTCTTATTCTTTCAAAACTTTAAATATCTCATCCCACTACTTTCTAGTTTCCATGGATTTTGATGAGAGATGAGCAGATAATCTTAATCAGGCTCTTTTATATAGATATGACCTGATTCTCTTTTGCTGTTTTCAAGATTCTCTCTGCCTTTAACTTTTGACAGTTTGAATATTATGTGTCTTGGTGTGGAGCACTTTGAGTGCTTTATCCAACTTGGAGCTCTCCGAGCTTCTTGATTCTGTGAACTACTACTTTCTTCATCAGACTTTAAAGTTTTCAAGAATTGTATCTTAAAATATTTTTCCTGCCCCTTATGTCTCCTTCTTCCCCTTCTGACTCACTCCCTGCAGTGCTGGCAGACTGGATAGTGTGACTCTGGTCTCTGAGCCTCTGTTCACTTTAATTTATTCTTTTTTCCCCACTTTTCTTTGGATTAGGTAATCTTAATTGACCTACCTTCAAGTTTCCTGGCTGGTTCTTTCTTCTGCCTGCTCAAATCAACTTTTGAGTCCCTCTAGTGAATTTTTCATTTGAGGTAGTATATTTTTCAGCTCCAGAAATTTATTTCTTCCAGTTTCTTTGTCTTTATTGATGTTATCTATTTGTTGAGACATAGTTCTCACACTTCTTTTTAGATTTTAAACATGCTTTCCCTTTTGTTCTTTATACTTATTTAAAATAGGTGATTTTAATTACCTACGAAGTCCAGTGTCTGGCCTTTCTTGAATAGTTTCAGTTGATTGCTTTTTTCTTTGTATTGACCGTAATTTCTTCTTGATTTGCATGTCACTTTTCTGTCATTGTTGAAAACTAAATACTTTAGATAATATTATGTGGCCACCGCTGAAATCAGGTTCTTCCCTTCCCAGGCGTTTTGTTGTTGCCTTTGTTTTTGTCATCATTGTTGTTGAGTGACCTTTCTTAACTAATTCTGCAAAGTCAGTATTTTTCTGTCATGTTTGGTTACTAAATTTTCTGCTTGATTAACTTGATGGTCAGTTAAAGATTGGACAAAGATCTTTTAAATGCAGGAATCTGTATCTCTCATCTTTGCTGAGGCACCTTGCTTCATGGCGAGGCATGCCTTCTACACCCTCAGCCTTCACGTCCTGTGTGTGTAGAGCCTCACTGTCAGGCTCAGGGGATAGCTTGGGGAAGGGCTGCTCAGGTCTTTCCTGGGCATTCACACAGCCCTGCACATGCGGGGAGCTTTCTAGAATCCCAAGAACTTGTCAGAGATTCCCTAAATTGCAGTGGACCTCCCATTCCACAGACTTTCCTTTCAAGGTTTTTGGTTAGCCTAATATTGGCCCCAATTCCTATTCACTACCCTGGACAGCTCCAGAGTTAAACAATTTCCTCCAATTATTTTTGGCAAATGCCTCCCAAGGAAAGGCTTTATGTATTGTGCAAGTTCTCAGCCAGGTCTAATAAAGACACCCTTGCAAGTGAGGCCCTCCACAAGGCTGAGGGTCAGGTCACGACAATTCAGTCCTCTGCAAACAAGACTTAGCAGGAGATCAGCCGCCAGCCACCCCTACCTTCTAGTGCCGGGCTGCTGGGCTTCCCTGTTCTGCAAGCCCTTGGTTCAGAGCAGCTGTGGAGCTGCTGAAAGGGCTATGAAAACAGGTGAGTGAGAAAGCTGCCAAGCCCGATGGTACATGGCCACCCATACATGACCCTTAAGGGGGCTGAGTGCTGGAGCCACAGGGTGGTCCTTTTAGCCCCAGAGCCAGGGTGGGCTTGGTGATCTAAGGGACCGGGAAGAACACTTCAGGAGTGAATGGATGGGAAGGGGCTCTGTGAGGAGGAGCTGACCCCAGGGCCTCTGTCCCATTATAAAGAAACCAACTTCACTCTGAGAAAAAAGGGGAGCCAAGCAGGGTTTGGGTAAGAGCAGCTGGCCAGAGCCCATTCCAGGACCCGTCTGGCAGATCCACAGGGAGGACCTTACAGGCAGGGTCGGGTGGGAGCAGAGAGAGCAGAGAGACTTTAGGAAGTCATCACCATGACCAGACGGCCAGAGAGGTGCAATAAGCCTCCAAATTGAGGCCCAGTTTGAAAGTGAAGACCTCAGCACTTATTGATGGGTCAAGTGTTTCTATGATAGAAACCTTTCCTAGAGTCAGCGTTTGAAAGGGGGCAGCGCAGGTTTGTAGGGATGAGAATATCCAGCATGAGGCATCGATGCCATTGAACTCATGGAGAGGTGAAGAGGAGGAAGCAAGATGGAGAGCCAGGGAGGCTGGAGGTGGAGACTGGGAGCAGCCAGGGAGGCTGGAGGTGGAGACTGGGAACAGCTAGGGAGGCTGGAGGTGGAGACTGGGAACAGCCAGGGAGGCTGGAGATGGAGACTGGGAGCAGGCAGGGAGGTTGGAGGTGGAGACTGGGAACAGCCAGGGAGGTTGGAGATGGAGACTGGGAACAGCCAGCATCGGGAAGAAATGCAAAGCCAGGACTTGGTCCTGGTTCACACAGCAAAGAGTCCAGACTCAGAAGACAGAGAGAAGTTGGGGTGACAGTCCTCAGGTCCACGGGTCTGCAAAACAAGGAATATCAGCTCCCAAGATGAAAGTGTCCCGCCTGTTATCCAGCATTCACCTCCACTTGTGTGACTTTAGGAACTCCACACATGCTCTCTGGGCCTCAGTTTCCTCCCCTGTAAATTGGGCATAATGGTCAGTTCGGCCATATTAGCCAGGGACTGGGTCAACCATGAGTGAGCATTGCTGTGAAGTGTCTGGCAGAGGTGATGGAGATCTCCAGTGAGCTGCCATCCCGGGGGTGGGTAGCATCCCCACGGATGCTGGGGTTTCCCAGAGATGCAGAAAGTCCACCCCCAACCTCCTGCCTGAGTCCCAGCCTCCGTGGAGATTTTGGACTTGTCAGCCCTCATGACCCCCCAAGATAATCCCTGGAGATAAAACTCTTCTGCGTACCAGTGTCCTGCTGGTTCTCATCATTTGGAGGATGCTGGTGATGGGGACTTGGGCAGAACTTGCCCACCTCTCACACAGCTGTGGCTGAGTCACCTCGTCATGGCCACCAGAGTCTTTGCCATCAGAGGGAACAAGCCAGAGGTGAGGGGTCAGTTTTCCAGCTAGCCTTGACTGTTTCCTGTCCTCTATTTTCTCTAGTTGTGTGTTGGTTATAGCTGGTCTTGACCTTGAACAAGGGCAAGAATCCTCAGGCCCATTACTGTCCCTCTGCCCACCCTTTCCAATTCAGGGCCCGTCCCCATGGCCCAGGTCTCCAGGACGACACAGCTGGGGGACCCTAGATGACCTTGACCAAGAGGACACACACCAGGCCAACTACTGTGAGTCAGCCAATGTTCTCGTTAGAACAAGAGCTTCAGTCTCAGCTTCTTAATAGCTTGATCTGATCAAATAATTCAGACTCACACCCGCCAGAACGTGCTGGCCTTAGAAAGGGGAGCTCACTGCAGAAAGCGGGGATGAAATTCCACCTGGTTTCATTTTTATTCATAGATATGGTCTAGTTTTTACTAAGCTCAAGCTGGGATTTGAGGGAAGGGAAGTGACCCAGACTGGTCCCTGCCCCCCACAAGCTCACAGGGGCCCTGGACAGAGACACAGTGTGAGCTGATGGGGCACAGGGCCGTGCGGGGAGCACTCCACTAGGCAGGCGGATGGTCTGGCATCTCCTGCATTCCAGGACTTGCTTGCGTTAGCCCCCAAGTGCACAGTTCCACCTCGGGGAGAGAGAAATCAGCTTCCAGGACAGACCTGACAAGCAGCAGCAGATCCAAGGGGGATCCTGCTGTCCTCGGCCAGCCAGGGCCAGGGAAAAAACTGACAAAACACTCCTCTACGTTGTAAAGAATGAAAATCGAGCCATAATTATACCAGAGAACTCCGTTTCTAGAAACCTTTGCGTGCATACATGCTCCCATGCTACAAATACCAGAATCGGTGTCATCATGGGATTGCAAATTGAAACTCCAAGGGGCACCACCACACCCCTGCTGGGAGGACCCAAATCCAGAACACTGGTCCCAGTGCTCCTGAGCATGTGGAGCAGCAGAGGCTCTTCCTTGCTGCTGGATGAGGGTGGCACAGCCACCCAGGAGCCAGGTCACAGAGCTTCTTGCTTCCAACACGAGCCCCAGCAATCGTGCTCCTTGGTGTGTACACAAGCATGTCACATCCAGCACTCAGTGTGTACACAAGGACATGCTGTCCAGAACTCGGTGTGTACACAAGGATGTGCCATCCAGCACATGGTGTGTACACAAGGAAGTGCAGTCCAGCGTGCAGTGTGTACACAAGCACATGACATCCAGCAGTCGGTGTGTACACAAGGATGTGCTGTCCAGCGTGCAATGTGTACACAGGACATGCTGTCCAGTGTGTGGTGTGTACACAAGCACATGACATGCAGCACTCGCTGTGTACACAAGGACATGTCGTCCAGCACTCAGTGTGTACACAAGGATGTGCCATCCAGCACTTGGTGTGTACACAAGAACATGCTATCCAGCACACAGTGTGTACACAAGCACATGACATCCAGCACTCGGTGTGTACACAAAGATGTGCCATCCAGTGTGTGGTGTATACACAAGGACATGCCGTCCAGCATGCAGCATGTACACAAGGACATGCCATCCAGCACTCAGCATGTACACAAGGACATGACCTCCACGCCCAAGTAACAACCTGCACGCAATGTCACCGCAGCATCACTCATAATCCCTGAAAGTTGGAAGCTACCAATAGGCCCCTCAGCAGGGGAGGGGCAGATATGCCAGGCATGCCCCATGGGGGGAGGATTAGTCACCACTAGAAAGAAACCAGCTCCTGAGCATGACCAGGTTCAGCAGGACCTTAACACCTTCTGCTCAGTGACAGGAGCCAGTCTGCACTGCATGCTATTCCAACCCTGTGACATCCCAGAAAACGAAAAACTATGGGGACAGTGAAAAGGCCAGTGGCTGCCGGGGGCTGATGGGGAGAGGTGAGCAGATGGAGCAGGGACTTACAGGGGTGAGATGGCTCTGCACGAAGCCCGGCAGTGGGTACGGCCACTACACACTTGCCCAACACCGCCCCCCCCCCGCAACACCCAACACCCAGACTGAGCCTGCTGGGAGCCCTGGCGCCTGGTGACGACGACGCATCTGTGTGGGCTGCTGACTGCATTCCATGTGTCTCTCTGGTAGGGAATGTCGGTGGTGGGGGCCATGGGCCAGGGTCTGTCTGGGAAGAGCCACTCTATGCTGCTCTGACCTACATCAGCTCTAGACAAAGTCCGTTTTCTTTTTTAAGTAGAAGAGGGAGGCAGGAGAGGATAGGCCGGGCACTGTCAGAGAGGAAAACTCACCTCAGCTCCTGCTTGGAAGCTGCGGAAAGGGCCATGACCCCGAGTGCCGGCCAAGGCCAACGTGGACGTCCCAGAGAGCTGCCAGGAAAGGGACCGGCCCGCAGGGAGACCCACCTTGCACTTCTACCCCACAGAGCTATCAAAGAATATGTGTGTGTGCTTGTAAGTCACCAGGACTGGGGTGAACTGTCAGGGCCCAGCGCTGGGTGTCCGGTGCTGTCCACACACGGCTGCCACGACCCAGTGTCCTGCAGCTGATTTCTCACTTACTGCGTCTTGGGGATTATCCCCACCTCACTCCTTTTCACCATTGCACACCATCACTGCATGCAATTTGTGTGCCCAAATTCCTATACGCTGGTGGCAGGAATTTCGAAGTTGTTTTTTGTTCAAATTTCATTTGTTTCTTTTTACTGCGAATAACGCTGAGCTAACACTAGGCCACGTTTCCCCTCAGTCATTTCTGTCTCAGGCCGGAGAGGGGCTCCTGGACTCATGGGGCAGCGTAAACTCAGTGTAGGACCCCTGGACTAATCCCTGAAGACTCCCTCAGGATACTGCACAGGCGTCCCCATCCCCTGGTGTGGGACTCTGCCAACCACCTGGTTAAAATTTGGATTCCTCCTCATTTATCCTCAGGCCTCAGGAGCTGGCAGCTCCAGCTGAACCACCCTGCTGACCAGGAACCGCCCCGGTGCCGGGGGCAGGCCAGAGGCCCCCAGGTAGTGTGACCTCCGGCCATCGGCCGGTTCCCACAGAACCCGACCCTGTCCAGGGACTGGACTGCGGGAACGGCATCTGCAGAAGCAGCAATCCAATTGAGGAAGCAAACCCACGTTTTCCCTGTCTCTGCTGATTTGGAAAGTGGCGAAGGTTAATTTCAAGGGAGTGTTTGGCAAATCAGCGGAAACAGGCTCTGGAATAACCACAGGTGGTGGGGGGCACAGGGGAGTGTCACAGCCCAGGCCACAGAAGGAGAGAGGGGGGAGTGAGTGGCAGAGTGTCACAGCCTGGGCCACAGAAGGACAGAGGGTGCAGGGACACTGGGGGACGCACACCCCAGGATTGTCAGGTGCAGGAGGGGCCTGGGAGGGGATGGATGCATCTCAGGGCCCTCTTCCAGCAGAGTGGGCAGACCCAGGCATGGTGGCCCACAGGGGATAGTCATCATTGACTGAGTCATCATTGCTGGTAGACTCAGGGGGTCCGCAAGACCCCCCCCCCCGCTGGGCTGGGAGGGGCAGAGGCTCCACCTGGGATTCCAAGTCTGCAGTGAAGCCCCTGCCTGTGGGGCTTGCTGGCCTCCAGCACCTCGTCGGTCTGCTGAGAGCTGCACCCAGGTTCACAGAGGGCACCTTCCTCCTCCGGCCACATCCAATCACGGCAGAGAGTATGACAGCAGCTGCCTGCCGCCTCTTACGGGGCACTAACCCCATCATGGGGCCCCACTCATGACCGAATGTGACCCTAATCCCTCTCGGGGGCCCTAACAACACCACCCTGAGGTCAGGCTTCAACATCTAACACACATGTGTTTAGGGCATCACAGGACGCACCTATGCTAGCTGACCTCCTGTCCCTCACTGGCCTCCCTGGCCCCTGGAGGGCAGAGGCTCCCAGGTGCGTTTCTCTGCCTGTAGTCCTCAGACTTCAACACGTCAGAGCCACCAGCACACAGATGGCCCAGTGAGGTCCACAGTGTCTGACTCAGCAGGTGGGGGGACTCTGCATCTCCCACAAACACCACATGCCATGTGTAACATAGATACATGTGGTCACGTGTAGCAGTATGTGTGGACACGTGTGCACACAGCACATGCCAGTGTGTACGTAACATAGATCACGTGTGGCAGTATGTGTAGCTCCCAAGCCCTGTGCGCTGGCACGGCCACATGGGCAGTGCCCAGTGCCGGATCCGGCTTTTCCCTGTCCCCTCCAAGGACAGGACGAGGGCTCCTCGGAAACAGCAGATCCCAAGGCAGAGACGGGAAACAGAGGGGGGAGTCTGCTCCTCTTGTAGCAACAGAGACCAGGGACCAGGGAGCCCTCAACGAGCGAGATGACGGGGCCCGTCAGGGGCATTTCAGGGCACATGGCCGCCCCTGAAAGATCCCCAATGACCAGTATCCCCAATACCACAATAAATAATGTAGTATTAGATTATAACCCCAGGTATCAATAAATGCCCATGAGAGTGTGCCAGCGTGCATCGCCCCTGACTGACCGGATGGATAAACAGGGCGAGAAACGCACTTCCCGTGCAGAGATCAAGGAGGGAGGGAAGCGTGACCCACCCACCCAGTGTGGCCCACGTGTGCCACTTTCTGTCAGAGAATGAGCAAGGCAAAGAGAATCCTGCCCTGGAAAGGCTGAGGACAGGCCTGGCCAGGCGGCCCAGGTCAGGTGGGCAGTGATGAGTCTCTCTGGTGACAACGGCGCCTTGTGGCCTCTGTGGTCTTTATCCCAGTGACTCATGAGCCCTGTCTAATCTTGAGTAAAACAGACAAATCACAAGTGGGAGACATTCCACAAAACACCTGACTGGTCCTCCCCGACCTGTGCAGACCGTCCCCAACCAGGTACATCTGAGAAGCCGTCACGGCTCAGGGCAGCCTAAGAGGACATGCCGACCACGTCACGGGGGATCCCTGATGGGAGCCTGGGACAGAGAAGGACGTTAGGAAAAGACTAAGGAGACACAAATTAATAACAGTGAATTCATATCGGCCTATAATTGTAACAAACACACCCAAAGGGCCCAGCAAAATGACCCACTTCTCAGACAGAGCCAAGTTCCCTGCTCACTGCCATGGCAGAGGCCACCGGCCACACAGACCCTTTGGCATTTCAGAAGGGGCCCGGCTCCCAGGGGGACACTCCCTGCCCCTTTCAGCCACTTGGCACCGGGTGTGCCCTGGAAGGTGGCAGCATCCCTTCAGGCCCCCTCCCCTCCTGTGACCTCTAGCTGGTGCTTACAAGGGCACCTGTCATTGGAAAACCCAGGACGACCTCATCTCAAGATCCCTGATGACATCTGCAAAGACCTTTTTTCCACGTGAGGTCACCTTCACAGGGATGGAGGGGTACACAGACGTATCTTATGAGGCCACCATCAGGCCCACTGCACCTCCCCTGCACCTGTGGTGGCCACGACCGACCCAACTCTTGATCACGCTCCTGCTCTCAGCCTCCTCCATGCTCCTGCCAGGAAGCGGCATCCACTGGCCCTTTTCTCAGCACACTCAGGAACACAGGGACACCGCACAGCCCAGGGGAAGACGGGGCTGGTCTGGCCTGAGCCATGTGCTACCACTGGGCAGATAGCGTGAGGAGCTAGAGACATCTCTGCACCTCATGAGGCCACCCAACCCTGACCCTTCCCTTGGAACCCCACCTCCTTTCCTACAGAGGGAACCCTGGGACCGACTCCCCCAGGAAAGGGGGTGCCCGGGGAGGGGACCAAGGCAGAGATTCCAGCTCTGGCCAGCCACTCTGCCTTGCAGGCGTGGGCAGCCAGAGTTAGCTGCAGAGTCAGTGTCAGTGTCCAGTTCTGCTCACCGCGGACTACCACATGAGGCCTGCTGTCTGCCCAGCACCCTCCTCCTCACAGCCACGTGCACTAAATAGGCTCCAGCTTCCTGGGCAGAAAGGCAGGAGGTGCTCACACAGTGACCCAACATGAACAGCTGTGCAGGTCACCACCACCCCGCACAGGCCTGGCTGTGACCAGCAACCAGGGATATTTATGCCACTCTCCTGGCAGAGGAGCTGCCAGGGGCAGATGTCTTCTGTGCTGGACCTTGAGGACAAGGGGACACCTGGAGAGAAAGCCTAGCATGTTCCAGCGCTAGGTGGGGCTGAAATCCAGTCCAATCTTCATGTCATGGATACAAAACAGCTGATGAAAAGCAGCCCTGGGAGCAGGGTCTCCTCTCGTGCAGAGGGAAGCGGCCGCAATGAGAGGCGACCCTGGGAGGCGCCCACAGAAGGGCACACGGGGGAAGGCGGATCAGACCCAGCAGGCCTCTGAGAAGAGCCAGCGTCGTGGAAATGCACTTTCATCCAGGGACACCCCCTCCAGGGAGAAACCAGTCAGTAGCTGGGCTCAGACGGGGAGGGCTGAGACCCCCAAGCAGAGGTTACGGGACACAGTCAGAGGACACAGCACACGGACGAAGGAGACACCGCCTCTTGGGGCCTCGTGAGTTGGCAGCGAACCAGGCTGGTAGCCAGAGGCTCTGCTGCACACCGGCCTCCTCTTGAGCCCGTCCTCTGGGAGGAGGGCCTCCGTGTGCCAAAGGATTGGTGTCCACACAGTAAACTCACACAACTCAGCAGTGGCCAGTCCTGCTGGGTGCCGCTGGGGACCAAGTCAGGCCCCTGACACTTAGAACTCGAGAGGTTTCACATCCATTTCAAAGAGGTGAGGAGGGTGGGGAGGGCAGTGAGCTAGCGGGGTTGCCCCTTAGAGGAAGAGCCGGTGTGGCCCCAGTGTCCCAACATGGGTGCACATGCCATGACAGCACCACAGCCTCTGCTGGGCTCTCTCCAGCCTTCCACAGGTGTCCTTCTTCTGTCCCAGAACCGGGAAAGGATCCGGTGTCACCCCTGGTCATCATTTGTCCTCAGTCTCTCCTAATCTGAAATGCTTTCTGGGCCCCTTCCTGCTGGCACAGCCCCAGAGGACTGACGGGGGTGTCTACAGAATGGCGCCAGGCTGGCTTGTCTGGGGTTTTCTCCAGATTAGAAGGTGTGGTTGGGGGGAGGACGGCAGCAGTGAGGCGCCCCCATCACACCACAAGTGCCCGTGGTGCCACCAGCACCCAGGTAACAGTGACCTGGGTGGCGTCTGAACAGCTCCCTCCCCCTTTTCACCCTCTTCTTGAAAGTTTGCCACTGCACCCAGCCCACTCTCCTGGCCGGGCAATATCTACACATTGTTTGAAATTCTTCCATCTGGAACTTTTTCTCTCCCAACTTTTCCCCATTCCAGGTTCTTATTTAAAGGGTCAGATGGTACTTGGGCCTGGGTATTTCCAAATCTCCCAAATGAGTGCTGAAGGTTGAGGCTTCACCTCCTAATATTCCCTGAGGCCCTGCAATGGCTCTGGGCTACACCCCCTGAAGGGCAGGCATGAGGCTGATGGTTTAAGGACTTAGAGCCCAGGTAGTTTCTTTCGAAGCAACAGAAACATCTGCTAGGATTCACACTCTCACACCTGCACACATACACATGCACACACTCACCTTCACACTCACACCTGCACACATACATGCACACACCTGCACATTCACACCTGCATACACATTTGCACACTCACACAGGCACACGCTCACCTGCACACTCACCTACACACTCACCAGCACACACTCACACCTGCTCACACTCACATGCATACTCACACATGTACACACTCACCTGCATACACACACCTGCACACCCACACATGCACATACTCACCTACACACTCACCTGCACACTCACACCTGCTCACACTCACATGCATACTCACACATGTACACACTCACCTGCATACACACACCTGCACACCCACACATGCACACACTCACCTGCACACACTCACCTTCACACTCACACCTGCACACATACATGCACACACCTGCACATTCACACCTGCATACACATTTGCACACTCACACACACACCCCTGCACACCCACACATGCACACACTCACCTGCAGACTCACACCTGCACACACTCACACATGCACACCCTCACCTGCACACTCACACCCGCACACACTCGCCTGTACACTCACATGCACACTCACACATGCACACACTCGCCTGCATATGCACACCTGCACACCCACATGCACACACTCACACCTGCACACTTACACCTGCACACTCACTCCTGCACACTCACACCTGCACACATTCACCTCCACACTCAAACCTACACACACACAATCCTACGTGGGGTTGGCAGACCTTCTTTCATTTCTTGGATGAGGAAAGTGACAGCTGCTTGTCTCTGATTCAAAATGTTTGTAGAAGCTGCTAGAACAAGTACTGTTGGCACATTTGAGACTGGTGACTGGTGGGGTTGGTCTTGCCTTTCCGTGAACTAAAATAAAACCTTAAGGCTATGCCCAGTGGCTCACCCCTGTAATCCTAGCACTCTGGGAGGCTGAGGTGGGTGGAAGGATGTAGCTCAGGAGTTCAAGACCAGCCTGAGCAAGAGTGACACCCTGTGTCTACTAAAAATAAAAAAAATAGTCAGGCATTGTGGTGGGTGGCTAGTAGTCCCAGCTACTTAGGAGGCTGAGGCAAGAAGATCGCTCAGCCCCAGGGGTTTGAGGTTGCCGTGAACTATAAGGCCACGACACTCTAGCCTGGGCAACAGTGTGAGACTCTGTCTCAAAAATAAATAAATAAAAAGAAAAGAAACAAAATTAAAATAAATTAAATAAGAGCTTAAGGCTCCCAGTCAACTGAATGGAAGAGCTTAAGGCTCCCAGTCAACTGAATGGACCCAGTCTTGGCCAAGGGGACCCCAAATCTTAGAGCTGTCGGCCATGAGGAGAAGGGAGTCAGACACACCTCATTAGGCCCCCTTGTTTTGGGAGGACTCTTTGTAGCTATACGACACTAAATCATCATCGAGCCTAAGGGCACACGCAGCAATGCTCAAACCACACAGTAGACCATCCACGTACTTAACAGATCACCTGAGTCTCTAACAAACTTCCTTATCTTAATTTACAACATTCCAAGCCTTTAGGCAAAGCTTCATTTCTCTAACCAATTACAAGTCAAAGAATCTTTAAACCCATCTGTAACCTGCAATCCCAGCTTGAAGATGTCTTGCCCTGCTTTTTCAGGCCAAGCCAACATGCCCCTTACATGTGCTCACTTAGGTTCTTGCAGGTAATTCCTGTCTCCACAAATGTATAAAACCAAACCGGGTTATCAACTGCAGTCCCATTTCCCCAGAACCTCTTGAAAACATGACCTGGCTGAGGGTCACCCACATTCAGCTCAGAATCAACCACTTTAAGTTATTTTACAGAGAGTGGGGTTTTTTTTTTCACTAACATTGCCCTCCTTGCCCCCTCTACTCATTCTCACTACAGTGGACACAAGTTGAGACTTTTGTCCTCAACCGGCAGTGCTGTGTGACTCTGTCCTGAGTGCCCTAGTGCAAAAGTGACAGGTATGTTTTCCTTTTACAATTATCTGTAGTTTTCATAGTTACATTAAAAAGTATGACTTTGACATTAGAATAAATCCTTAATATGGACAAACGTGATTTAAAAGAGAGAACAGTCTGAAGTCCAGAGTTTTGCCTCAAGTGGCTCCAGAACCGGGGACTGTCCCCTGAAGGGCAGCGGTTGCCTGGGTCAGGGCTGGCAGATGGTTGGAGAACAGCTGATGAGATTACAAGGCCCCGGCCAAAAACTGCAGGAAAAAAAGAGATTACGAGCACCTCTCGGGCTCTCCAGGTGGCAGCCACTCTGATGGGTCTAGGAGGAGTCTTGCAGGGGTCCTGCCTGGGGCCTCTGACCTTCTCGCTGGGACCTCCCTCGAGCTGGCTGAAATCTCCACATTCTGGAATTTCTCCAAGCTCTTCAAATGCTCCCCCTGGCTGGACCCCTGGGGCGGAGGCAGCTGCACTGGGGCCCTTTGCTTCCTCCTGTGCCTGGGCCACCCCTGCCCAAGCCCAGGGGTCTTCTGCCCTCCTGGAGCAGGCACAGAGGACGGCTGGCCACAGATCTCAGTCTGCACAGGCCTGATCGCAAACACGTGCGTGTTCGGCAGGGGTGAGGCCTCGTGCTGAGAGAAAGCTGCCCCCCAGGGTGCCACCACACTGTGCGGGTCTCACGGGGAGGAGACTTGTTATTTCTTTCCTTTTACTCAGGAGGCTCATGCATCATCGATCAAAACATGCTCCTCTTGTGCGGATGTCTGCAGGTACAGTCTCAGCCTCACGTAATTGGGAGCTGTTTCCCGGCTTTGCTCCCTCAGGAAAGGGAGGGAAGGAGGGTCTGCAGGGAGCTGGAGCCAGAGCCCCCACCAGGCACCCCCCAGTGTCCCTGCGGGGAGTACATAGCCAAGGGCGGGGGAGGGCGGGGGACCCCTGAGCTCAGTGGGTTTGTAGCCATAAAGTTCTTAGATCAAAATCCCAAGATAATACATAAGATCCAGAATGTGCAGTGAGGGAGTCTCCTTTTGGGGAAGAAAACAATCTCCGTATGTGAGGCCTGGGACTTCAGGGTGATGTGTTCCAGGGCATGCTAGTCTCGGCCATGAGGAGCTTTCCCCAGAGGAAGGAGTCTGGAGAGCTGGTGTGACCAGTCCACGGTTACTCAGTTTACACAGTCATCTTGGGCACAAGACCATCCAGGCAAGGGACATGCCATTTTGCTTTCCTTAGGTTAATGGGGGTCCAGGGTCCCGCCACATGGTGGAACATTCTTGACTATTGTTGGGAGACACGAAGTTCACACCCTTGAGGCATCGTGACCCCCCGGGAGTCCATGGGAGGGAGGCCTCGGGAAGCTGAGTCCAGAGACGCTACAGAGCCGGAGAACCAGAGAGAAGCTCAGAATGCCAGGGAGGGTGGCCCGGTCCTCAGTTCTCAACACCATCTGAGAAACACTGACCATGGCCCGCAGCTGGGGCGCGCCAGCCAGAACGAAGCTGTAAGTCTGGTGACTCTCTGGGCTTCTCCGCACTGCCTGGGTGAGTGCTTCCAATTACAGAACAAACATCCATGTCCAGACACCCCCCCAGCAGGTGGGCAAGCCTCTCAGTGTCCCTGGTCCTGAGAGCTCTCCCTGCCCGATGGGCACCGACAGGCAGAGTGTTCTCTGCAGCTCACCCAGGCTCAGCACCAAGCGAGCCCTTCTGGAACAGGCCCGCAGGCTCCCCACGCCCTTGCTGGTCCCCCTCCTTGCCTGGGCCTTGAGGCACTGAGCTACGGAGCTGGACGGCCCCCTGTGGTCCTACCGACACAGCACAACCCTCCGGCGCCCTCCCGATGCCCTTCCTGCGTCTTCAGCGGCCTCTCTGGGAGTCCCACTCACAGGAGCCTCTCCAGAGAAGCAGAACCAGATACAGACCTAGCAGGAGATTTAGTGCAAGGAACTGGTTCACGGAGTTATGGAGGCTAAGAAGTCCCCAGCCCTGCAGGTAGACACCCAGGAGCTGGGGAGAAGACCACATCCCGCTCAGTCAGGCACAGCCGGTGGTTCCCCCTTCCTGCACCATCTTGTCCCATTCAGACTCCTGATGGATGGGGTGCAGCCCACCCACTCGGCCCATGACTCACTTCCTCATCTCATCCAGAAACATAGTCCCAGACTCACCCAGACAGTGTGTAACAGGCATCTGGACACCTGGTCACCTGCACACTTGAAATCCACCCCCACAGGCCACACCTACATTCCTAATCATTCAGACCCAAATTCCACCCTGCCCCAGGTTCCTCATGCCAATGAGTGACCTGCTGTTCCCGAGGCCCTAGGCACAAATATTCAGGGTCCTTCTGGACTCCCCGGATCCTCTCTGGGGTCCTGCACCTGCCAGGCTCGCCGTCCACCCCTTCACACATGTCCAGAGAGCATGGACATGCTCTCTGCTTCTCCACCTCCCTGTGCACTGCCAGCCTTTCCTCCCAGGCTCCCACCATCATCTTATTTGCTCCTGGCCCCCCCTTTGCTGTCCAGAGGCCAGGACAGAACAACCACAGCCCAGGCTCCCCTGCCTGGGTGCTGACCGCTCCCAACCTGCCCTCTCCTGACTCCAAACTTCCCTGGAGGGTCTGAGAATGAGCCCCGAGCCCCCACAAAGTTAACACTAACCTCTAACCCCTAACCCTGGAGCTCTGACCTTGGTCAGTAGTTCACACACATGGAAATAAGCCCTGAGCCCTCACAGAGGGGACTGAGAGACCTTCTCTGGGACACAGACCAGTCTTTCAAGAGGCCCCCAGTGCTCCCCCCAGATCAGGCTACAGGAGGCAAATGGCTCCTGCCGTGTGGAGTCCGACTGGCAGCCCAGAGTCTTATGGACACAGACACCTGCAGATACCACAGACACGCCCTCCCAGGGCTCTGCAAAGAATTTTGCTGGTTCACTGTCGGTGCTACCAGCTGTTGTTTCTGTGACTTCTGCAGGTATTTAATTAATAAATTATATTATAAAATAAAGGTTTAATCTCCCCCTAGCATGTCTCAGAGTCTGCAAGGCACTAAGAGCATCCCTTCTGGGCAGGTGGCCAAGGGTCCCACACCCAGCCCTCCCCTGCCCTGCTGCCCCTTGAGGCTCCACTGCAAACAGATCCACAGCCCGGGTGGAGGGCAGGTGCCCCCACCCACAGGGGATGTAGAACGAACAACATGTGGGTGATCACATCCTGGGCCAGACCCGAGCCTGTAGGAAGGGGCAGCAGACAGCAGGACAGGCCAGGATGGCCTGAGGACAGGCCTCAGTGTGACTTGGGGGCAGCCCTGGGAGTGGTTTGGGGGACAGCCCTGGGCGTGACTTGGGGTGGGGGATGCACAACCTTGGGTGTGGCTTGGGGGGCAGCCCTGGGTGTGGCTCTCCAGCCAGCTAACTCTCCTCCACCGCCTCCTCCAGCGGCCAGGCTGAGCTGGGGTTTATTAAATTTTTAAGCCTGCTCATCCACCTCCAGTCATGGCTTTTCTATTTTTAATGTCTTCAGCTTATCAAACCTGCATAAGCCAAGGCGCCCACAGTTAGGGGTCTCTGTCTTCCAGCAATTTGTAATTTTTTCCCTGTTAATTTCACAGCTGTGGATAGACAGAGGGTAGGGATGGGCTGAAACGAATGAACTTTCCAATTATGCGTCTCCTCTGTCAGAGAGGCGAGAGGGACTTGGAGAGATCTTGGCGGGATACCTTCCCTGGCCGGTTTCCTGCCAGAGGTTAAGGTGGGTGAGAGCCGTACAAAGGCTGGAATCTAGACATCTGAAGGCCCAGGGCCCAGGCTGGGGGTCCGACTGCAGGTGGCCTCTGTGCCACTGGACTCAGTGTCCAATTGTGTGAGTGTGAGACCCTCTCATCAGGCCCTTTGAGAACAATCTGAGCTCCTGACAGGACGCTATGCCCTGGAGGCCACATGAACACTTCCCAAGAGTGAACGGGGTGAGGAGTGACCACCAGCTGAGGACCCCCAAACCTGGTGTGGAACCAGATCATAAGCCAAGATCTCCCAGAGCCCCCCAGGCAGGAAGACAAGGGGTTGGGAAGCTCCAGGACAGAATAACCAACTGTCAGGAAAGTGCTGGAGCCCTCAGATCCCCAGCCGTGCTCCCAAGAAGCTCACAGCATCACCACAACTGTTTGGGACCACAGAGGCACCCTACCATCCAAGCCTGGACACCCACGTGTGCCCCGAGGTCACTGGCTGGGGACGGTTCCAGTGCGCTGGGCACTCTGGGCTAGAGGGCAGCTGAGCCCCACACCGACTGTTCACGCACTGTCCCGGCAAGAATTGGGTGCTATGTCCAGGTGATGTCAAACCCTACTGGCTACAGAGATAGGACAGGGAGCGTTTCTGCAGGTCTGATATGAGATCATGTGGGGAGCAGAGCAGAGATAGGCAATGCGAGAGAGCTGGGGCTCCCCAGGGAGGAGACAGAGGATGAAGAGTGGGGGGATGAAATGGGGGAGGAAGGAGACATGGGGGCTAAGAAGTGCCACTCTCCACGTTCTGCCCTCTGCCAAGACCCAGGAAAGCCTGCGGTGTGGTCCCTCAATGCCAATGGCAGGAATAAATGCTTGGAGGACAAGGTGCCCAGGGCACAACCCTGCCAAGCACAGTCCTCCCCTGAGGACTGGTCTCCCCACACAGGCACCCTGAAAACCACTCACAAGCTTTCTAAGTGTTGAAAGTGAGCACAGACATCACACCGCAGTCTGCAGAGTCAGCAGAAGCATGCCCAGCCCCCACTGGAGACAAGAACCCTCTGGCCCCCTCTATCCCCTCCCCCCTTACGGCCACTCCTGCTCCTGACTCTGACACCAGCCAGGGTAGGGGTGACTGTCTGGACAGACAGGGCTGAGAAGTGCCCTCAAGTCAGAGGGAGGACAGCCTGACCATAGAATGGCCAAGGTCACAGGTGCCATCAGGGTTACACCTGCCCTTGTCCCGGAGCTGTCACATCTGTACCTGGTGAGTGTATCTAACCCCTGAGCTCACTGAGTCTCAGGACCGGTGGCCCTTCTTTGCCCTCTTCAAGTCACATCCCGCCATAAGGGATGGAAAAAGCTACTACTGCTTTTATAATCATTTTTTCAACCTGGAAAACCCTTCCCTACGTATCGTAGTGAGGGTGGCTTCAGACAAAAGGGCCGTGGTCAGTGACCACACAGTCCCCAAAGGCCATCCCATCCCTCATCTATACCTGATAAATGTATCTACCCCTGTGCTCACTTGAGTCTCATGGCCATGCTGTCTCCCCAGGACCTGAAGGGCCAGTATGGGCAGGGGGGACAGGCCCGTGGTCCAGCTCTGCTGGCTGTGCAGTTATGGGAAGGTACCCGCTCTCCCAGCTTCATCTCACCTGTGGGTGTGTTGGCTATGCCCAGGTTTTCTCCCTTCTTCACCTTGGGACCCCCCCCCCCAAAGCCCTGTGGCAGTGCTGGGAGCAGGAGAGAGTGGACACAGTGCTCTGGCTGAGCCCTGCATGGCCACTCTCTCCCTGTCCTCACAGCTCAGGCCTGCAGTCACAGACCTGGTCACTCCCCTCCAGCCTAGAGGGGACCAGGGTCACTCCCCTTGTCCTCCAGTTGAGGACACCAGTGGAGCTCCATGACGGCCAAGGCTTTGGGGGCTGCACACATGTGAGAAAATGGAGCAACAGGGACAGGGAAAAACAAGACAAAGGAGGGGCAGTGGCTCACCCTGAAGTCTCAGCACTCTGGGAGGCAGAGGTGGGTGGAAGGCTGTAGCTCAGGCATTCAAGACCAGGCTGAGCAAGAGCGAGACCCCATCTCTACTAAAAATAGAAAACATAGCCAGGCCTTGTGGTGGGCTCCTGTAGTCCCAGCTACTCAGGAGGCTGAGGTGGGAGGCTAGGGCAGGAGGATCACTCAAGCCCAAGAGTCTGAGGTTGCTGTGAGCTATGACACCATGGCACTGTACCCAGAGCTGAGTGAGATTGTCTCAACAACGAGAACGACAAAGACAAAAGGAAGTGGAAGGCAAAGAAAAGAGGGGGTGTGCGCAGAGTGGGTGTATACAGAGGGGGTGTACACAGGGGTGTGCACAGAGGGGGTGTACACAGAGGGGGTGTGCCCAGAGGGGATGTGTGCAGAAGGGGTGTACACAGGGATAAGCACAGATGGGGAGTACACAGAGGAGGTATGCACAAACGGGGTGTGCACAGAGGGGGTGTGCCCAGAGGGGGTATACAGAGAGGAGGTATGCACAGAGGAGGTGTACACAGAGGGGGTGTGTGCAGAAGGGGTGTGTGCACAGAGGGTGTACACAGGGGTGTGCACAGAGGGGATGTGCACAGTGGGATGTGTGCAGGGGGTGTACACCAAGAGTGTGTGCACAGAGGGCGTGTGTGTAGAGGGTGTGTGCACAGAGGTGGTGTGTGCAGAGGGGTGTACATAGAGGGAGTGTGCGCAGAGTGTATGGAGGTGCACAGACCATGGGCAAACTCAATGCCTCTCACTCAGTGCCCTTTGGTTCTACACGTTTCCCTTCCCCACATCTCAGGAAACTCCGTGACTGTATCTGCAGATTCAGGGCATCATTCCACAGGCTGTGAACAGGAGCTCCTGGTAAGACCACCAGATCATTGAGCACCCCACTCCGAGGGAGCCTTGCCCCACCATCTGCACCAGCCACCCCTACCCAGGACACTCGTATAGATCCTGACCAGATAACCCGGTGGGTTCTCACCCTGGGCAGCCCAACTGGTCAGAGACGACAGAGGCTGATGGCGTTCTGAGGGTGGAGACCAGCATTTCCATGGTTCATACAGCACATGCACGGGCGTGAAATGAACACAAATCCTCCCAAAACAGGGCAGAGAAGGCACTGCCAACAGAAACCTTGTGGGCAAGACCCCAGAAGTGGGAAGAGCTCAGGAGGGGCTGATGCCAGCAACATCCTCTTTGGAGAGGCTGGAGCACTCCTGGGGGGCTCTGGGGTGGGTCTGACTGCCCAGGGCGGCCCAGCTGGGAACCATCTGGGGTAAGAGCTGAGGATCGTAAGCACAGCCCACCCCAGGCTGCAGCCGGGCAGAAGGAGAGGAGTCACCTGGGGCTGCAACCTCCAGGAAGGAATCTCCAGAGATTCTCAAGCCTGCCCAGGTCCTTGGGAATCAGCTGGCTTTGGGGAGCAGGGACTTCCAGGTCCTCAAATGCATAGATGTTCATTGACTTTTCCTGTTCCTCTTTCCTGAGAAACAATCTGTCTTCTCTGGGCTCCTGTTTGTCGCCTGTAAAGCGAGGACAGCGTCTCTCCTCTGAGGTTGTCGTTTTGAGAATAACACCAGGAAGCATGGCGAGCCCAGGCAGCACACGGGGCTGCAAATGCTTAGTTCAACAACCACAGAGCACAGTGCGCTCTGCCCTGACAGCAACCATGGGCCTGCTCACAGGAACACGCAATTCCAACACCCCAGAAAGGAAGCCAGTGCAATCCCCAGCCATATGCCAGGGCTATTTCCAGAAGGAAATGTGGTGGATAAAGAGTGACTTTCTGCAGACTGGGTGCCATTTCCTCCTGCAGAGAGGACTAAGAGTAGGGCTGGGAGAGGCTTTGCAGGCCCGTGGGGGCTGCAAGGCGGCTGCCTTGTTAGAGCTGTCTGTCCACTGTGGGATGTGCGGACATTGGAGGCGATGATTCCACAAGCCCCTAACCCCCACCCCAGGGGCTCCCAGGACCACAGAAGACCCCAGGACACAAATCATTGTGCAATTAGGGAGGAACCAGGCTGGGTGGAACAAACCATTAATTACCTCAAGTTTGAAAGACCGAGTGTCCAGCCGGAAGAAATGTGGCAATTTCATTGGGAAAAATGCAGAGGAAGAAGTGGGTGGCACAAGGACGGTCAGCCGCAGCAAGGCTGGGAGTGGGCGGCATGGCCAGGAGCACAGTGCCCAGCGGGAGGGAGCCCAGGCAGTGGGCGGAGGACAAATAAGAAGGGGAGCCCCAGGAACCCCAAGTTGAGAGGCAGTCGTGGGCCCACTCCCGTTCTCCCACTGGCTGGTCTATTAGGGCCAGAGGCAAAGGGTGAGGGCTGAGGGCTGAATGTTTGTGGCCCCCAACCCATTAGTTGAAACTTAATGCCCCGTGTGATGTATTAGAGGTGGGGGGGGGCCCTTTGGGGTGATTAGATCAAGAGGGTGGCGACCTTGTGAACGGGATTTGTGGCCTTACCAAAGAGCTGGGGGTGGGGGGGCCTGTTTGTCCATTTGACCCTGGGAGGACACACAGAAGGGGACGGGCCCTCACTGGACACTGAACCTGCCCACACATCGGTCTTGGCACTCCGGCCTGCAGATCTGAGAAATGAACCCCCGGTTGTTCATCAATTTCCAGGTCTTCATACGGTGCGCAGAGTAGTAGGGACCGACCCGGACAAGGAGGGCGGCCAGGCGATCATCAGGTGTTTGCAGACACATGGGTGAGTCAAGGGTGGGAGGACAGGGCAGCAGAGGGCACTGGCTCCTCCAGGAAGCCCTCCCGAGCCAGCCACCACCAAGGACGCGGCGCGCAGGGCTCTGCGTCCCCTCCTGTTTCCTCACTTAGCTGGGAACTGGGTTTTAACAACTGTTGGCACCTGCCGGTGTGGTCGCTACACGGAGTCAGGACACACGGAGAAGAGGCGAGTCCACCCGCCCCGTCCCGGCTGTGGAGGCCCTCGGGCCCCCAACCCGGGCGGGCGGGGTCCTTGCGGCCCAGGGGGACCCCACACGCCGGGGCCCCACCGTGAGCCCCCCCACCCCGCGCTCGCCCCGCTGGATACCGGGGCCTCCGCTCCAGGTGCCCGGCTGCAGGTGCCCGGGCAGGATGCGGACCAGGGTAGGCCGGGGCTCGAGTGAGACCGGAGAGGAGCTGCGTCCCCCCCCCACCGAGCCCGGAGCGGCCCGGCCACACTGCTGGACGACCCCATCCCCGCCCCCACCCGGGGTTCCCCGCAGCTCCCGCAGCTCCGGCACGGGAACCGGCGGCTCCTGCGGCTCCTGCGCGCCAGGCCCGGCTCGGCCAGCGCTAGCCAACAGCACCCCCTGGTGGCCGCCAGCGCCGCCGCCTGGACCCGGCCTGGGTGGACACGGGGGGATGCTCTGGGCCCCGGGTCGGACGTCCGCGCCTGGACTGGGCGTGGAGTCGCATGTCCGCGGCCGCCGTCCCCACGCGCCCCTCAAACCCCGCACCGCTGTGCTTCCTGGGTCTCAGCCGACAGCCTCGGGAAGGCTTCCTGGAGGAGGGGACACTGGGAGATCAGAGGAGGGGGCCCTGGCCGGGCAAAGATGAGGAGGGGGAGGCTGGGCCGCCGCAGAGGGAGCGATTCAGACTCTCCGGCCGGAGGGGCAGGTCCCTGGAGGGCGGTAGGGGTGGGGGTGACAGGGCTCTGAGGGAACCCCTCAATTCCACCTGACCCCGGCAAGAAGTGTGGTCTCTCCGGGACTCGATTTACCCCAGGGTGGGGTGCTGGGGATAGAGCACGAAGCCCCCTGACCACAAGATGCAGGCAGGTGGCTCCATCGGCAGGTCTGGGCTCCCGTAGACCTTCCCCCTGAGAGGGGAGCCTGTCTGGTGAACTCATAGGCCTTGTCAGCTTCCTTTGCGGACCAGCCTGGCATCTTTGGGGGCTGGGCATGGGCGGCCACAGGGGCTAACAGTCCCAGAGAGCCACAGAGTCTGGACAGGTCTGGGCTCTGGAGGTCGGGGTGAGGGCCAGGGAGGGCAGCGTCCCAGCAGGTTCCGGGAGGCCAGTGTGCTCCCCAGAGGCGGCTGCCCAGCCATGGACTTCTGTACTTAAATCAAGGGGGTTTAACTTTGTTTTCTTTTTTAAAATCTTCTTAAGCATTGAGGGAAGTACCCGTGGAATCCAAAATAAAGTCTAGAATTCTGTGAATGGGGACGCACCCACGTCCTTTGTGAGCAGTGACAGATGCGCCATGGTGAGGTGCGACATGAGCCAGAAACTGGGAGGGCTGTGCAGGGACTCTGCAGACATCTGTAAATTTCCTGCACATCTAAAGTGATTCCAAAATAAAACATGTACTTAAAAACAAATCACCCACCATGAGCCCATGGCTGTGGTTTTCCTGGGTACTCCTGTGTCCGTTCCCAGGGTGCCTTGGGCTTGGCCCTGTGCTGGTCCACTCTCCAGGCCACCCACAGACCAGCACAGGCTGCTTCTCCTCGCTGGTCTCTGCCACATGCAGCCCCCAACTGACCACCCCTCCTTGCGCCCCAGCTCTTTCTCTGCTGGGGTCCCCAAGCTGAAGCCATTCAGCCCGCCAGTCCTGGGCATCCTGGGCCCCCATACGCTGTCTACAACCCCGAAAGCCAGCCTGGGGTCCAGCACGCTCATCCCATCACCATTTTCCCTGGCTTTGGCTCAGCATGGAGTATTTAATAAATGTTTAATAGCAACAATAAAAGATCAGCTTGGCACAACTGAAGATTTTTGTTCAGGGACTTGGGGCTGTGTTCTAGGTCAGAAATAAAATGCGTCTTGGCAGAGCACAGAGCAGCTGGGACCATCAGTAGCCACTGTGACCCCCATTATTAGTTCAAAAAGTGACCAGGAAGTGGAGCTCCCCACACACTCACCCCCTGGAAAACCTGTCAGTGTGTGATGCCGGGGGCTCCGGCAGGGGCCCGGCATCCCCGACTCGAAGCAAGTGGGAAGGACACAGGATCCCCCGCCCCGCTGTCCACCCGCTGACCAGGGAGGACATCAGAGACCACTGGGGCAGGAAGCAGCCTGACAGGGACAACCCTCCACACAAACAAAGTACAGCAGGATTCCTCAAGGAGAGGGCGGTCAGCCGGAAAGGACCTTCAGAGGGAACAATGCCTTTCAAAGTGAAGAAGAAAGACAAACATAAACTGCATTAAAGGTGAGGAGGCCCCGTGGACGCCTGGCCATGCATAGCGCGGCAGAGACCAACAGAATACAACAGGGAAGCTGTGCGGGAAAAGGAGGGGAGCAGCAAGCGCGGCCAGGACACCAGACAGGTCAGCTTCCAAATTCCAAAAGGAGCAAATGGGAGAGGCAATGGGAGAAAGCACACTTGGGAGCAAAGAAAGGCGAGGCCGCCCACGGAACTGGAGAGCTCCCGGCACTCAGCAGGTCAGGAAGGGACATGGCCCTGGGCTTTTCTTGGGGGAATTCCTAAATTATAAGGATAAAGTGGAGAGGGCAGATTTCAGTTGTGAGAAACAGGACATCGGCAAGGCACATGCACGCAAGAGAGCATCACACACACGTTTATGACCTTTCTTCTGGTCATGCTACAAGTCAGAGGCCACGTGGGAACATCTCCCATCCCAGAATCCCAATCCCAACAGCACAAAAGGCACCATTTGCAGATACGCAAGTTTCAGGGCAGCCGCACCTGCCTTCTTCATCTGAAGGAAGCGCTCGGGAAGGGGTGAAAGAGAGTAACAGATGAATCGGATCTGAGACTTTCACAGGGGATCAATACTGGCTCCTCTGCACAGCGGCACTGAACAGAATTCATCTCAGGTACTCTTCCCTGAGCAACCTCATAATCACAGGCACATAATCACAAAGCCAGGTGCCCCCACTGTGCACAAATGAAATAAAACAGTAACATATTATATACATTTAGCTGTGCCTTGGTTTTTCTACTTAAAACTCAACATAGAGATATTTCTATGGCAGTATATAAAAAGCTTTCTTGTTATGTTTAACAGCTGTGTAGAGTTCAATAGCGCGAAAGCACGGCAATTTCCATAATCAGTCGCCTATCGGTGGACATTGGGGTTGTTTCTGGTAATTAACATTTACTAAGCCTGCTGCAGGAACAGTCTCCTTCCCATAGCGTTTCTTAGAAGTGAGTGTATCTGTAGGCTACATAAATACAAACGCAACCACTAACCAAAATGGAAATTCTAATAATGGTCTAGGTAGAAGATATTTTAAACTATCAGCAAAATCTAGAAAGCTGAAGGGGAGAGCGAGGAAAAAGTCAAAAAACATCCGAAAGGCTTCATTAATGGGAGAAAAGTCAAGGAGGGAATACAAGCCCATGAATGTGCCACCACATGGGATGAGGGGAAAGAAGGTTATAGAGAAGAAAAGTCAGCTTCACGGTTTCCAATTAACAGTAAAAATTAATAATGATAACCACATAAAAGAAAATACTGAGTTCTAAGAAAAGAAATTGCATGAGAGCCTTAAGTAAAAATGCAACTATATTTCCTAGGCCTCAATTCCATGAATGGACTGTGTCCATTCATTGATACATCCATTCACCTTGCCCCCGGCGAAAGGGACTGTGTTCATTCGTTTCCTGGCCAAGGAACCCATACACCTATATATACCCCGAGACTAAAAGCCTAAAAGGGAAGACGGGGAAAGACCGGGAGAGAAACAGAGAGAGCTTTTCTCTCCCCACTTGAGTTCTCTCTCTCTACCAGGAGCTTTAGTGTTTTCTGTATTCTTTTCTGTAAATAAATTCTGTCTTACCACTGGAAAAAAGAAAAAAGAAAATGCCATGAAGGCTATGTTAAACAGTTTGATGAAAACATTTCAGATTGTATATGAAACCAGCACATTGTACCCCTTGATTGCACTAATGTATGCAACTGTGATTTAATAAAAAAAAAAATGCAACTATAGAAAAAAACAGACAATGATTTGATCAAACCTACAAAACCAACTCAGTAAAATGAATAATAAACATACTAAATGTAGGGAACAATAGAATCAAATCTGTCAGTCACGCTAACTCCAAGGGACAGGCTCCTCCATTAAAGAGCATGACTCCCAGTTCCATTCAAAGCAAAACCGAGCAGTATGGAACACTGGAGAAACAGAAGCAAACAGGGCTCAGAAGAAGAATGCAGAAAACAAAAGGAGAAAATAGGCTTAGCCAATACAGAGAGAAAGCACCAGCAACGATAAAACGCAGCAGGATCTCTGCTGATGGAAACACCGGTGAAAAAGGAAGAAAAGCAAGATACTCAATACGCAAAAGTTAGTTAACAAAAGCCATGTGGAGTGTGAGGCTGACACGCTAACGGATAAAGAAAGCTAGGCATTGTGTAATGAGGGAGGCAAATATGACGAAGTCAGGAGGTTCACTGGGGGCCACAGGAGGATCCCTGCAGGGCCTGGTGGCGGATTCCAGCTGCACAAGCAGCTTCTCGGGAAGCCAGGGAGGAATGAGGGGTCCCTGCCTGGAATCTTCATCCTCCTCCCTCTAACAGAGGGCCCCCCATTGGCTCCTGTGAGGGACCCCAGGAGTCAGTGCGTAAAGCACTTAACACGTCATGACCCTTACAGCTTAGACATGCAGGGACTCTGAAACTGCTACTGGAGAGACTTCCCTGAGCCCAGCTTATTACTCTGCTGAACTGCACGTGCTAAAAACGCAGTAAGCAGAGACGCGGGCAAGTCTCATTAAACAACTCCAGGCTTGATCAAAAAGCCTCACAACACACGCACGTCCTTCACACAAACACCAGCGTGTCGACGTCATTCAGAAAGAAGCAACTGAGTGATCTGCAGAAACTATTTACAGAAACCCGTTACATGCTTGGCTGCGGACACAATCTTTCCAAACAATTAAAAATGAAGGTTAACATTTCGCTGGTCGTATTATCTTATCGTGAAACAATAAAATTAAAAAGAATAATGAAAAGATGACTAAAAATATCTTAAATGCTTGAAAAATAAGAAATTCACTTATAGATAATTCTCAGATCAAATAATTAATAAGGAAAGAAATGACACCTACAAATGACACTTTGAAAAGGAAGAAATTTTAGGTCAAAACCCATTGGATTCAGGAAACTCTATTAAAAGAAAATCCATTGCCTTAAAACAACTCTGTCATTTTGGAAGGAAAACAAACATAAAGGAATTTGGTCCTCTGCCGAACATCACACCAAACTAATTCAAAAACATTAGAAGGAATAAATTTAATAAAACATGAAAGCTAGATATAGTAAAATAGTAAACAAAACAAGTAGAAAGTGTGGCTTAATCCAAATTTGATTCTTTGAAGTAAACCATTGCCAGTTAATTATGGAAAACATACAGGGTTGAGAACCTGGGGAAGGAAAATGGGAAATAATCGCATATAAAGTAATTGCATATTTAACTATGGCAGTATATTTGTAAATGAAGAAAAAAGATAATTTTTTAGAAATATGAAAAAGTCTATCCTAGAAGAAGCGAAAACTTGCATGCCTCAATTGCCATAAAAAATTGGAAATCTGATTAAAGATCTACGATTGAAAAAAATCATGTATTGAAACTGAAATTTCATCTCGTTCATTAAAGCAAAACAAATTTGTCTATGTCATCTAAAATAGTCTAGAATGTAGCACGTATTTGTTTTAAAAACTCTCTTTTGAATATTACGTAGATGAATAAAGACATAAAATGTGTGAAACTACCAATGTTTATAAGTGTAAATGCAAAATTCTGTTTGAAATTAGTGTCCAGCAAGGTATCTAAAATAATCCTAACAATAGGCTGTGGTGAAAGAAGAGTTCAAGGGCGCCTGCCACGCCCTGCTGTCCAGGCCTAACTAGTGTGAGGTCAGCAAGGAAACCTTCAGAATCTCCTGTGACCCAAGCCAGGGAGTTGACACAACCCCCACGTCTGCCATGTGGGGAAAAACTGAACCCCCCAATCTGATAAAGACTGAGGGCAAAGCATTCACCAAATCTGTCTGATCTGCCAAGATAGAGTCTGGGCAGGCGTGCACAAGGCCCTGGAGAAGGGGCCGTGAGTGGCTGTAAGTGCCAGGGAAGGCGTCGCTCTGCTCTCAGAAATACAACAGAGGGGACAGCCCGTAAGAGCCACTCCTCTTGGTAAAGTCCGTGATTAGCCTAGAACCATCTAGCTTTTGCCGGGGACAAAAGAATGAGTCAAGTGGGTGTAGGGAATGAGCCTTCCTCCCTCCTCCAAAATTGTCATGGTGGCTCTCAGGTCTGCATTCCCCGGGGATTAGTTTATTGGTGCTCTTGTTACGGGAGTTCCAGAACTAGTGGTGTCTTGCCCAAGGGAGGGAGTAGTTTCTGAGCCTGTCACTTGGTCCTTCCCACCTTAACAGCCTTTACTCTGCAAGTCTTGGAGCCAGCGGAACTGTATGCATGGAACTAAGATGACCTCCCAGCCACTGATTAGGAACTAGGCGTGAAGGTTGGTCCCTGGGTCCGCTGAGCATGCCGTGGTCGGCCTGAGCCCACACAGCTGGCACGTGGCTTCATTCGCAGTCACTTATACTCGGGCTCTGCTGCGGGCAGTCCTGAGAAGGGCCGGTCCTCACTGTTGCAGAAATACTCTGACAAGTGCCTACAGAACCCTTTGGTAAGTCTGGGAAAAGTTTCTACCACATGTGCTTACAGTGCACATTCAGAATCCTTCCTCAGGAGACCTCTCCTCCAATCAACTGGCTTTGGATCTAGTAACTGATTTAAATATTGCAGACGGTGCCAGGAAAGCACATACATTTTAAGAAAGGGAAAAAACATATTAAAATTACAATACTCAATACATCTACAACAACAGATGAATACAAGACATGTTTGACTTCTGCAATTATAAGACGTGCTCAAAGTACAGACATAACATAACATATAATCCATACAGATAACATCTCTCATATTGTGTGTGCATTTTTTGGCACCCTCTGTGCCTTCTGAGTGTGAGAGTCGTGATTTCCCCTTCTACTGTTGTGGAAGCCAACAGTATCTGTCTGTTCGTGAGATCTCAGTTTTCATGTGTTATGTAAATTCAGCAGCAAACAAGCAGGCAGTCCCTCTCTCTCTCTCATCCCTGAAAAGACTGTGTTCTGTTAGTTGATTTCCAGGGATGACCGGATTGCTGCTCTGGCTTTAGTGTTGACGGCGACATCACTTTCTCCTGACCACTAGGGGACGTCACCTCTGCTTTGCTGTTCCATAACTCCTCTCTCCCCCATTTATCACAATATTATGTAGCCCACTTTTATGGCATATCTTCTCTCATCAACCTGGGCCTCGAAAATGCAGCTGCCTCCTCCCCAGCACACGTCTTATCACCTTAGTGAAGGGAGCTTCCCCAGTGCCTTCTAAAGGACTATGGCATCACCTCATAGGTCTTTAGGTCCTATATACTAATCTCATCCTAACACTCACAAAGTCCTCCTGATTCTTCAACCCCTCCTCCAGAATCAGACCAAAGACGGCATCTCCACCCGGCTTGCTCAATCACTACCATACTCAAGATTCTAGAACCTGTCCTAAGATCTTTCGGCTACCACTGTGAATGTGGAAAGATAATGCCCCGCTCTCCAAGACTTGTATGCACCAACTTACAAATATCACCTGTCTACTGCTGGAGGAAGGGGAAGCCTTGGAAATTAGAACCTCCCTGAAGAGCAGAATTGTAGGAAAAACTGACACTGAGAATGGAGCAAGAACCTGCAGCAAAACCTCTTCAGTGATGCAGCTTCACCCCGATCTCATAGCAGAGCTAGAGCAATGTGAAACCTGTGGCTTACTCAGGGTAACCTTAGAATCATAAAACCCAAGCCCAACTCAACTCTTGACTACATTGACTCAAAAACTACACTAAAGCAAGCCTGGCAAAATAAGAGGCAAGCCATTTCCTAATATATTACTTCATTTTCAACACTACACAAAAATTCTACCTTGCAGTAAAAAAGCACCACATTAAAAAGTATGAAAAACATACACATACACAGTCAAAAGACAAAGCAGTCAACAGAACTGAGATGATCCACAAGTTGGAATATTGAACCTGGATTTTATTTTATTTTATCTTATTTTTGCAGTTTTTGGCCGGGGCTGGGTTTTAACCCACCACCTCTGGCTTATGGGGCCAGTGCCCTACTCCTTTGAGCCACAGGCACCACCCTTGGACCTGAATTTTAAATAAGTAAGAATCAAAATATGTCAAAGACTTTATCAGGAAAGGTAAAAAAAATGTATGACCAAAAGTTTGATTTTTAGGGCGGCGCCTATGGCTCATCTAGTAGGGCACCGGTCCCATATACCGAAGGTGGCAGGTTCAAACCTGGCCTCAGCTGAATTGCAAAACAGAAAAATAGCTGGGTGTTGTGGCGGGCACCTGAAGTCTCAGCTACTCGGGAGGTTGAGACAAGAGAATCCCCTAAGCCCAAGAGTTGGAGGTTGCTGTGAGCCTTGTGACACCAGGGCACTCTACCAAGGGCAATAAAGTGAGACTCTGTCTCTGATTTTTAGCAGAGATACAGATACCATAAGAAATAATTTGCTTTAAATATAGAAAAGGTCATATAACAAAGACAAATAATAAAAGGCTTTGAAAGGTGAATCAGCAACTTCAAAAAAGTCTAGGAAAGAGTTAGTGAACTTGGAGCTAGGTCAGTAGAAATTATCCAACCTATAACCCAAAGAGAATAAGAGTAATAAAACCAGAGCAGAGCATTGAAGAGCTGTGAAACAATATCAATTGGACAAACATACATACAATTGGAATCCCAAAAAAAAGAAGAGAAAATGAACAAAGTAGAATAAATATCTGAAGACATAATGGGTAAAAGTTTTGGAAAATTAATGAAAGACACTCAGCCACAGATCCAAAAATGTCACAGAATTCCAAGAAGAATAAATACCAAAACAAACCAAAAATGCATACTTCTCAAAACTTCATATTTAAACTTCTAAAACCAAAGATGTAAAGAAAATTTTGACAATGGCCAGAAAAGGAAAAATACACACTATATACAGAAAAACACATATAAGAATTTTAGCAGACATCTTACCAGAAATTAGATTGGCATCTTAAATTTCAGAATAAAAAATAAAATTTAACCTAATTCAATATCCAGAAAATTTATTTTTCAAAAATGAAAGAGAAATCAATTTTTCCCAAAACAAAAGAAAAACCAAGAGATTTCTTTACTAGCTGATCTACACTAAAAGAAATCTTAAAAAAACATTCTTCAGGCAGAATCAATACATTATCAGGCAGAAAAAGATTCACACAAAGAAATAAAAGTGCTGAAAGTGACATAAATGTAAGTAAATTTAAAATTCTTGCTTCTTATTTTAATCTCCCTAAAAAGCAATTCACTCTCTGCAAGAGAAATAATAGTAATTGGTTGTGTATTCATATCATACATAAAAGTAAATTGTATGACAATTATAGCACAAATAATGGGAAAAGATGATTTGTAAATACACATTAAGTTCATAACTACATGTAAGGAGATATAATTTTATTTGAAGGTAGATTGTGATTAGTGAAAAGACATATATTATAAACCCTAGTAAAATAGCTTACATTCTCTCTATATATAAATAATAAGCCAAATGGAGATGAAATGTTATGATCAAAACTCTAA
>CAUYRH010066489.1:0-30130 GCA_963574655.1 Perodicticus potto | reverse complement strand
CTCCATTGGTTTGCATCTGACATCTCCAAGATCCTGAGGCTACCCATGTCACAGTGCAGTCTGATGTGAAGTTCTTCTAATACATAATAACTTTCACTCTTCTATACTGTCAAATCTATATACAATAACAAGGACTTGCAGCCTTTTGGCTAATAGTATTCTTCTGGTGGACTGAGATCATCATTTATGCCCTTTGAGGATGCAAATTGGAAGTAGTTTTCAGGGGCAAGTGGATCAGAGGCTACCAGACCTGAGTTTGTCCACCTCCACAACTAGATTATTAAGGTAAGTCTCTAGAGCAGTGGTTCTCAACCTTCCTAATGCCACGGCCCTTTAATGCAGTTCCACATGTTGTGGTGACCTCCAACCATAAAAATACTTTGTTGCTACTTCATAACTGTAATTTTGCTACTGTTATGAATCGTAATGTAAATATCTGATATGCAGGATATATTTTCATTGTTAATAAGGGGGTCTCAACTCACAGGTCGAGAACTGCTGCTTTAGAGATTGTTGGTATTTGCCATCCCTTCTGCCTATAATGTCTTTCCCCTCCGTCATCGTGCAGCTGGTTTCCTGTCATTTAGGTCCCTATTCAAATGTACCTCTTCAAGAGTCTTTTCCTGATACCTCTAAATTAGTTCTCAGTCCTGCTCTCTGGCATCACTTGTTCTGATGTCCTCCAAAGAACTTCTGGTCTGAAATCATCTTGTTTTTGGCATTTATACTGAGAGCAGTGATCTCATCTGTCACATTCACTGCTATAACATCAATGCCCACTACTGTGTCCAGCACATAAAAAGGGTTAACTTCTCGATAAATGAATGAATGTCAGTTCTTATGACCCAGAATCCCCTTGCCCCTAGTTTTTCTTCTCTTTTTGCCTCATAGTTAATATCTTTAGCTTCTCTGCAAGTAAGCAGAAGGGTAAATCCTGCTGGGTCCTATAATGGTTGATCAAATCAGGGGAATGCTTTTCTGGGCTGATGGTACAAGTGGAACATCATCCACAGGGTGGGCAGGGTCACTTCCATACCTACTCTGACTCTTCATCCTTAAAGTCTAGCTTGTCCCCTATATAAGGCAAATACCTGATCAGTCTGTGGCAGTCATTCCAAAGTTTGCTCCAGATTGGCCAAGATTCAGATGGCAAAGCTCCTCCACCCTCCTCCACAACTCTGCTCAGGGGCCTTAGTGTAAGCAGCTATTGATTTCCCTGATTTCTGCCTCATCTGGTCTAGTCAAAATTTGAAGGCAAAGAAAGCAGCTTCTTCTATTTAAATTGTTAGGAACTCCTGACTTACATTGAAAAGTCAAACTGCCAAGTAAAACCAGATGTGTTATTTCCAGGACTGTATGAAATAGAAGTCATTTTCAGATGTTGCTTTCATACATACCCTTGGATATACAGGATGTCCCCAAATGCTCCATACATAGAAAAATTAGCAAACTCATGTTTCATGTCATATTTTGTTTTTATATTTATCAACAGAAATATTTTGTTACTATTTCATACAACTTTGTAATAGATATTTCATAAATAAAGATACATTTAGATACAATTTTCTCTACAATTTTCTCCAATTTTCTGTGGTGACCTTTGGAATACCATACTGTCTTAGCTTGAAGTGTTATAACAAATTGCCATTGACTGAGTGGCTTGTACAACAGACATGTATCTCTCACATTTCTGAAGACTGGCGAGTCCAAGATGAAGGCATGAGCTGATTTGGTTCCAGTGAGGGTCCTCTACCGACTTGCAGAAAGCTGCTTTCTCACCGTGTGCTTTTATGGCCATTAGCCCTCGAGTCTCCTTCCTTTTCTTCTATGGATGCTCATCCTATCATGGGGGCCCATCCTCACGATCTCATCTCAAAGGACTTCTAAATACCATCTCGTGGGGCTTAAGGCTTCAACCTCTATAGGGACATACACATCCAGCTCATGACATATACATGTTGAGTAGCCCTTATCCAAAATGCCTATAACCAGAAGTTGTTCATATTTTTTTTTTTCGTTTTGGAATAATTGCATATATATAATGAGAAATCTTAGCAATGGGACTGAAGCCCAAGCATATAATTCTTTTATGTTTAATAGGTACCTTATTTATATTGCCTAAAGATAATTTTATGCAATATTTTTAATTTTGTGCATGAAACAGTTTTGACAATGTGTTGACTGAAACTTGTCATTTGAGGTCAGGTGTGAAAATTTCCTTTCATATCCATGCTTAAAGTCTCAGATTTGGGAACATTTTGGACTTTAGATTTTCAGATTAAGGATGTTCAACCTATATAAAAAATATGAATTTTGACTAAATGGTTGAATATTAAATCAGCATATTTGGCCAGATTTGAACATCCACATTATGAAATGAATGCTTGGCATACAAGAATGCTGAAATATTAAGAATACCCATTTACTACAACTTAATTAAAATTATAACAAGCATATTTTTTAAGCTGGCATAATTCAACAGTGGTAATAATTTCAAAGATCTGTCCGCTTCTGTGGTTTTTATATTGCAAATTTATGATTTTGAAAACATTCTCTTTTTCACCCAAGGTCAGTGAAGGAGCAAAATATGCTTTTGCCAGGCCCTGCCATGACAGTAATGGTGCAGTTGGTGATGCTCGCTCCCAGATCATTAAGCTTTCCTCCTCTCCAATAATAACTGACTAAAATAAAGACACCACTCCTGGATTTGCCATCTTGTTGATGGCCATGATGCAATTTCATTGAAATAGTCTCATAAACTAAAGCTTTGGGCTGTACTGAGGGAGGTGATTTTTTTTTTTCTTTTTTAAATTCTTAAAGCTTAATTTTGCTGCTGTCCCTGTTTTTTTTTTTTCCTCCCTTCCCAAGCAATGTTTTTACGTAATTCCCATAAAACACCACTCAACCCAGCAACCAGAATGATCTTGTTCATGTTTTGAGTCAGATCATGTCATTCTTCTCAAAATCCTCTAACCATGCTCTTTTTTCCTCAAAGCCAAATTCTCTTCAGTGCCCCAACAGGTCCTGTGAGTCTGTCCCAGGGCGAGTCCCTTGCGTCACCTACTACTATGTTCTTCCATGATCAGGCTACTCTTAGTTTAAACCAGTCTCCTCCCAACCTCAGCCTGTGGGCTGGCTGTCCCCTTTGCCTGGAATCCTCTTTCCTCGGGGAGCGTGAGGCACATTCCTTCATCTCCTGCAAATCTTGGTTCCATCCCAGCCCTCTCAGTGAGACTGGAATGGACTGTTCTGTCAGTAACAACTCCTTTCCCAAGGCATCTACTCCCTAACTCTATCATTTTTTTTCCTGCTTTAAAATTTACTTTCAAAAGCATGCAGTATTCTATTTTTTTTATTTCTTGTATGACACTATTTACTAGAATGCAAACTCTGAGGCAGGGACCCATTTTGTTTAGTGACATATCCCTATGTCCCTATCACAATCAGACCTGGTACCTGGAAGGGGCTCAGCTATTTGATGTTTGAATGAATTCTTACAACAATGAGTATGCATTTAGTTTTTACCTGGCTGGTAAGCTTTTAACACATAAAACCAGAATAACTTTACTCTCTAAGATATATCTAGGATATGTCCCTTTATTAGAAAGTAAATTGTCATAAAGCAGCAATCAAACCAAAGGACTGTTGGGCAGGGTAGTATGAGCCTGTGGTGCCAGCTACTTGGGAGGTGAAGAGCTTGCTTGATCCCAGGAGTTTGAGGTCAGCCTGGGCAACATAGGGAGACCCATCTTTTTTTAAAAAAACAAAACAAAAAACCACCAAAGGATATCCCTATTTTTTGATATTGTTAATGTTATAATGAGTCAAACACATCAACTTCTATGATCAAATGAGCATTCATTTCACACAAGTTTGGGGTTGCCAAAAATATGGTTTGAATGGCATTTGGCTTCTTGACCTGCCAAAAACTAAGGCCAAAGTCAAATCCTAAGAGCATGTTTTCAGCCAAATGATATAACTAATGCTGCATTTCAGCACGTCTTTGTCCTTTATAGACTTCAGCAGTTTAGTTTCGAAATATTTACGCGTCTATGTTGCACACTGTATAGTTAAGTTACTTTGAGGGGGTGAGGCAATGTAACACTGGCCTTCTCATGTTGTACTAAGTATACAAAGAGGGCTCCCCCTACACTTGCCTGAATGGTGGTGACCTCTTATGGTTTTTTGGTAATAGTCCAAAACTGGAACAAACAGCAGACAGAAAAACATCAAAGTCTAAATTTGTTGTTAAGCAGAACATTTTTATGGAAGAGATGGGTTTTGCTGTTTTTAAATTTATTTTCATGTGATAGTAAAGAAAACCAGCTCTGAGGCCTTGGAGTTTGATCTCTGACTTAGCGCTTCATAGCTACATCACCTAAGGCCAATTTCTTTAGCTCTTCATCTGTCCAGTGGGAAAACAAGTGTCTACCTCATTGGTGGTTGTGGGTTATGTGGGAACTTACATACAAAGTGCTGAGAATGGCGCTTGGTATACATTGCACGATGAGTTAGCTATTCTTCTCATTCCTATTATCATCATCATACTCAGGAAGCATTTTGACAGGTGGGCTAGGAATTTTGTTTATGTGTATAAAAAAAAATTAGACAGTCTCAACTGCTGCCTATGGCCATATTGAATACACCAACAAGTTCTGTTTGCTGGCACAGACAAAATTTAAGTTATTTTTCAACAGTGAAGAAGCCCCTGACATTTTCACTTAAAAGCTCCAGATTTTTCATTTCTCTTGAACAATTAACCGATTTGGAAATGATAAGCCTCAATTTGGGGTCCTCTAGACACTGCCCTTTCAGATGGTTTGCGTTTGCTTCTGTCCGCGTCTGGCTTTCTCCATCCAGGTTTCTTTCTAAGCTTCTGTGGGCAGTTTAAAACTGGTGACACTTGGTAGAGAGCATCCTGACATAGCATAATAGGTACAATTAACTCTTTTATTTAGTGCGAGCAGCTCCTATCTCCTTAAAAATACACATTGCATTCTACATGCAAAAGTCTACATTAGGCTCCTTCTCTGATGCTGTATTGAGCAAGACAGAAGTGGTCCCTACCTCCAGGGAGTCTCTGTTCTATTTGGGTAACCATATCTCCAACAAGTACTATTAAATACAATGCAGATGCTAATATGTATTTGGAAGGACACCAACTGAGGTCTGAGAAGCTGAAATAGAAAAAAAGGTGGATAGAAGACAAAGGAATGAGGGAAGGAAGGGTGTTTTCTGAGAGGAAACTTTTTTTGTAGTAATTTTATTTCATGAGCAAATGATTAATATTACATACTGCCTTGTCCAAACATGGATAAATTATTATATCAACCTTCACTAAACTTACATATTCTGACTCATTTCCCAACAGATGATCCTTTAATAAATACATAAAATTAACATTGCCCAATTTTCTGAGGAAAATTCTTAAATTTTCGAAATTAAATCCCAAATTGAATATAAGGCAGTCGTGTGTACAAGTATGCATATATGTATAATTTTTTATTTCAAATGAATGTGAGGGCACAAATTTTTAGATTACATTGTTCTCACAGGGTAAAGTTCCAGTTGTAAAAGAGCCCCTCAGCTGGGGGTGTGTTATACACCCTCACAATGTGCACAACAGGTGAGATCCCACCTCATGCCCTCCCCCCTCCTGCCAGTTGCCCTCCCCCCTCCTGCCAATTATCTTCCCCCCTACCCGCTTCCCTTTTCCTTCTCCCCCTGCCCTGGTACTGGACTGTATTTGTGTTGTATTGTTCATATGAGCATGTAATTGTTTATATATTGGCTCATATTAGTATTGAGTACCTTGGATATTTATTTTTCCATTCTTAGAAAATGGAATCCTTAGGAAATAGAATACTTAGAAAAAATATGAAGCCTATTATGTTTGTAAGGAGCATTCCTAAAGGTGGAGCAAGAATATTTAATGGGCCTAAATCCTCCTGGGTAAAGATCCTGAGATAGCAAAAGATGTAGAATAGAAAAAGGCCAGTGGGGCAGGTTTTCAAATGGCTTGGGATGATATTGGAGAGAATGTGTGGTTTCTTCTGAAGCATATACTTTAGTGTAATGGAAAACCAGTGGAGGATCTTACATAGGAAGGGACTTCAAAGATACAAGCTACCCCTCAGAGAGCTGATTAAAAGCTAGCAAGAGTAGAAATGCAGAGAATCGAGGCTTACTGTAGTTCATCAAGCTGACAGATGATGGTGTCTTAGGCCAGGATGGTATCAACAAAAATGGGGAGAGGTGGACCAAACTTAAGATTTATTTTGAAGATAGAATTAGTAATATGTGATTCGATATAACCTGGGAGGAAAGGGGAAGAATTATGGATAACTCTTAAGTTTGGGGTTTGAGAGTCTAACTGACTATTGCTGTAATTTAGTTAGACGGGGAAAACTGGCAAAGGAGAGTGTGGCTGGGGGAAGTTTTGGGTTGGGGAGAATCAAAGTTTGATTTTAGACTGTGTTCACTTTGTAATTTATGAGTTATATACAAGAGAAAGTGGCAAGTAGGCTGTTGAACTTGTGAGTTCAGAATTCAAAGGAGAGGTCTCCCCTAAAGATACAGGTTAGAGTTCACATTTGTCACACTGGGGTGTCTGTGCATGTTATAAAGTGTGTAGAATCAAGGCCCTTCCCTCCAGGAGGTGGTGTCCCTTCTATTTCCCTGCCTCTGCTGCCTGTTTGGTGATTATGTTTCTCTGTCACCTTCGGACTGTCGGACTGTCATGGGCCTAAGGGCTGTGCAGTTTGAAGGGTAATGGCACAGTATGAAAGGACTTGGATAGAAATTTCTCCTCCTGGCCTTTCTCTTCTTATTGTAATTTTTGATCCCACTCCCACACCATATTTACTTACTGTTAACTGTTTTATGCCTCTAGTGAAAAAAGACCAACGCATTTCGTGGGCAATTGGAAAAGAGGAAGACCAGGGTTATTGGTGATAAGATAATGTAGTTAGTTTGGCTTTCAGGCTTATTAACTTCCCAGAGGGATGTGAGGGTGTATTTGCATCTAACCAGTGCTGTCATGGTAGATGTTATTTGCTTTCACCAACTCCCATGTCTCTTCTCTTCCTGGGCTCAGGGAGCCTGCAGTTCCCAGTCACCCAGAATGACTAGTTCTAGACCATGGTCTGTGACAGAAAGTGGAATTTTGCACTAACAGACGAGGGTTGCAAAGACCACAGTGCAGTCTCCCCACTCTCTTTCTTTTGGGCAAAAGAACTTTGATCACCAAGTAGCCGCATGGAAGACAATCTGCCCAGGATCTGACTAATAGCAACTAATTTCTGTATAAGCAAGAAATAAACTTCCATAATGCCCCTAGCTTGTAAGCTTGTAATGTTTATTATTACAGCATAAGCATAGCCTAATTCTGTTAATCCAGGTGAATCTGAAAACAGTGCAGTTATGTTTGCTCTTAGAATTTAAGATCTTTGTAAGCAGGCATCTTGCTAAACTTCAAGGCTAAATGCAACTTCCAAGGGCAATGGATGTGCTTAACTATTACTCTAAAGTTAGTATTGATCCATGGCTTTGCTTTTAACAGATGGATAGATCAGTGTTCTTTTTACTCTGAACTATGGGAACTAAAATTAAATTGCCATTTGACAATTTTAAATCTTTCCTCCTGGGCCCTAGCAATTGTTACCAGCGTCAGGACATTCTGGGACATGCATCTCTCTGGTGCCCTATTTCGTGTTTGTATGTAAGTGACAGCAATCAGCTGCTGCTTCCATCTCATGCTGATGTTATGTGGCTCCTATGTTTTTCTATTATGTATCAGTGAGGGCTCAGCACCTGTAACTGCTCTCAGTTGCTGGGCCTGTGAGTTAGAGATAAATGTTGTTTTTCTTGTTTCATTTGTGTATGAGAGAGACAGTGTGTGTGGTTTAATCTGCTTAAGCAATTATTTTGTTTTGGAGAAGCTGACTTATTTTTGCCACCTGAATGCAGATCTGGGATGCGTTGTTTACATTTACACATCAACTTTCTGAGACACAAGCGCTTCTCCTTGAATGACCTCTTCTCCTCTTGGGCTTGCTTGGCTAATATTTATCGGCAACATCTGGGCTTTAGCGCAGTGAAGTTATTTACAGCAGTGCTTATTAGTGAGTGTCTGAGTCATGGCCCTTTCTCGCCAACTCCGCCATCTTGTTGAGGATGGCACCCAGTGAGCCCCCACGATCTGCAGCCATTTCTCAGGAAGCAGAGGCTGGTGTGTGTTGATGGAAACAATCACAGATGATATAGGGAAAAGGAATGATTGTGACCTGAATGGACATCAGAAATCATCTAATCCAGCCTGCTTATTTTAAGTGTGAGAATAATAATAGGGAAAGATGTGAAATGACTTGCAGAAACCTGGAAGAAATGAACTACAGATAGGTAATAGGAATTAGAATTTTTGTACCTCAGTCTGTTGATTCAATACTTTATCCAGGATGCTTATGGGGGAAACATTTTCTTTGTTTATAGATTATCTCTTAGGTTTTATTTTGGGGAAGAAAAACATGAGAAAATTCAAGTTGTGTTGAGATTGGTTATTTTCAGTGTTCTAAGGGTTTCTCAACATTCCTTGTGGATCTCTCCTGAGAGCCATCACTAGGTTAGGGGAGCACATCCATCTGGGTGTGAATGGTGATGGCTTCTGCTGAGAATGGGATGAGCAAGGACTAGCTTCTCCAGCTGCTGTCAAAAGTGATTCTCAGGGTCATGCATGTATTTCCACTCACTATTTTAAAAAATATACGATATTTGATACACATAAAATAGCATGAAAGGTTCATATGACTAAAAATTAAACTGGCTAAACCATCACCAAACTTATGAACTTGTCTGCTCACTCTTAGATTCATCTTGTGTTCTCTAGATGTGACTGGCTGTCTTAGCAATATCCTTTTCATTTTTCATGTTTGCATTTTGTCCTTGCATAAAATGTTGCTACCTAAACATGTATACATATGCCCTCTATTTTTAAAACAACCATAATTGCAATCATCCATCTTTTTTCTTTTTAACATCACTACTCAAATATAGTGATTTCTAAGACTGTCATCAGCTGTATTCTGGTGTTTCTCACCATTCCCCTAATTCTTATCTCCAGACCTTACCTCTTTCCTGAGTCCTTAACAGACAGTTCCACTTAAATGTCCTCAGTTGTATCAAAGAATAACATCAAAAGGAGTAAAAGAAATCTCTCTCTATCCTAATGTTTTAATTCTAAATAAATCTCTTCGAGGAATACTTTATATACACTCCCTATATTTATTGTATCATGCGCATTTACTCTTGACATTTAATCTGAGACTACATTGCTAAAACTATAGTTAATAAAGTCAACAATGAGTTGTAATGCACCCGTCTACTCAGTGTTTATTCTTACTCACTTTTCTGAAGAGTTTTACGTTGTTGTTCAATTACCGTTTTGTTTTTGGAAACCTGCTCCTCTTCTTGGTCTGCCAGCTGCTCCTGTAATCTAGTTTTCTTCCTGTCTCTCTGATTTTTCCCTTCTTTTTCTAATAGCCTTGTTTGTTTTTCTTTAATCCCCAAACAGAGTGACTTCTGGACCTGTCATCTGCCCTTTTCTGGCCTTTCTTACTGTTCCCCTCCTTGGCAGCCTTCACGCAGATGGCACTGGGGCCTGATCTTCAGGCCTGGCCTCTCCTGAGTCATTCTCCTCCACATTCAGCTGCCTGGTGGGTGGACATTTCCACTAGACATAACTGCAGTTATGCCAAAGGGCAAAATCAAAGGAATGTAACAGAGGCAGGGCTGTTCCCTTCTTTAGGATCTTATAAGCCTTTGACCAACGACAACAAATCAAGGAGGAAAATGGAAGAAATTCTACTTGTATTAAATTAGATGGCTGTCAAGCTAATTTCTCATTGATCTTGTCATTTTTAAGGAAGGTTTTTCTTTTTTTAGAAATGCTGCACATCTAAGTTATTTGATTAACATTACTCTTCTGAATCTTTTATCTTCAATTACTAGGTATTGATTTCTATATTTGTGGACTCACTCAGAATTTTTTATGTATTTTATAGCTTCCTAAACAACATACCTTAATCAGATAGTCCTGTGATCCATAAAATTTAATACACTAATTGCTTTTTCCTCTAGTCAGGTTAAGAGTTGTAATTTGACATTTGGCTTCTTTCATTGAAGAAGGCAGTTTTAAGACAATAATGAAAGTTAAAGTTTTGGATATTTTTAAATGCTTTTAGTTCCTATTTTAAATTAACCCTACAGAGTAACAATGAAGATATAACTTAAAATACAGAGGTGTATGTTTCTTAAGAATTTGTTCTTATCAAATACATTTATTTGCTACGTATCATGAAGAGTTCACATTTTTATAACACGATGGTCAAAATAGCATTATTAGTTCATTAAATGGGTTCATTTTTGCTCTGTTTCCTTCTGTTTTCATGCTTGCGGGAGATCCAGATTTTATCGATCTAAAGCTTACAGAATTTTGAAATTTTTGCTACAAAATTTAAAATATTAAAATTAGTATAGTTTGAGTATTATTAATTTCAAAGAGCTGCAAAAGCCACAAAATGAATAAAGATAAATTTTGATTAGCTATTGACATTACCTCTCCTACTTTCTTTCGCCTTCATGTTTTGTCCATTTGTTCATTGTTTGCCTCTTCCTAAAACAATGACTTTGAAATTTTTCTGTAGTAAGAATAGATAGATAATTCAATATTCAGTCCCTCTGTTGTATTTGACGAAAATTTCTTGGTATACTTTTGGATTTATATCTTGTGACCTCACACACATACTCGCTGGTTGTAGTTATTATATAGATTTGAGCCCTAAATCTGGAATTATTATGCATTCTACTTCCTTTTCCTACAAAAGGAAAAAAATAAGATGTGTTTATATTTCTACATACCATATTGTCAAGTCTCTTTTGACTTGGTATCTCTGAAAAGTAGGTTTTCAGCTTTCAGTTTTCCATATCTAAATATTGGGAGAACGTTTCAAAGGCTCTTAGCTCTTGCTTCATTACATTTCAAAGCTTGCTTGCTCTACTACACACAGGCTTCCACGAAAGAGTCCATGTGGGTGGGAGGGGGTGTAGAAGTATTCGTGGAAGTCTTGACTACACTGAGACAGCTCATAGAAACCACACATGGAACTAAGTTAACTATAGAATCCTATATCCAGGGAGGGGAGCCGGTGAACTTGGGGATCCTTGACAGTGGCCTTTTGACTGACCCAAATGGTCCAGAACAAATCCTTATTAATCTTAGTCAGTCCACACTGAGATTCCATCTACTACTTCTCCGCTGGCTCCCCCAAATGTCTGGGGACTCTGGCACTATCCAGCAAGAGACAAGTGTGACACAGGGAGTGGGAATTAAGCAATGATCTTAAGTGAGTCTATGGATGACATATCTCAGTTTTGAAAATTTTACAGATTTTCCAAAAATAAACTATGATGCCAATCTGTTGGTCACGCCCTTCTCATCCTTGAGCTTAAGGTCCCCTAGCCTTACAGTATATTTGCCCTTGTTTAGCCTAAATGTATGTAATGGTTCTTAAAACATTAGATTTCTGAATCAGTTTATGATGTAGTCTTAGTTTTACGTTATCGTTTTTTGAGATTTCGTTTTAGAATGTGTTTTTGAATGTATTCTTTTTTGGAATCATTCCCCACAATAAAGATCATGCAATTCAATTTCAGACTGAATATTTACAAAACCCCACTTGTTTTCTATGCAGAAATGCCCTTTAATCTTAAAAAGCATAATTTTGCACAATCATTTGCTAACTGCAACATGACACACTAGACTTTGCATGCATGTTACCTGACTTCTCATAAAGAGGAAAGGAGAGAATGTTTTTAATTACAGAAAACACTTGTAGCAGTTATCACAGGCCAGGTGCTGTTCCAAATGCATGTCACTCATGTCACTACCTCCAGTTCTGGCAGAACTGCGCAGCAGATAAGCAGAAAGCCCTCCCACTACATACTCAAGAAATGCTAGATAAAATAAAACAAAAAGCCCAGCAAATGTATGGCAGTCCTAGAAAGGAAATAAAGCAAATTACTATCTAGCAAAGATGCTAGGCAGACCAGAGGCGAGTATGTGGGATGGCCCTGCGGTGTCCTGGCTGGAGTGCTGATGTTGATTTTTGCTTTTGTTTTTGCCTTTTAAATTTCAGAATATTACAAAAGTACAAATGTTTTGGTTATGTGGATTGCTTTTTTACTGCTTGAGCCAAAGTTGTGTGTTCCCATCACTCAGATACTATACATTGCAGCTATTAGGTATGATGTCACCTGTTCCCCTCCCTTCTACCCCCACCACCTGCTTGATTTCTGCGGAGTTTTACTTCCATCTGCATGTGAGTGGTGATCAATTCCAATTTAATAGTACATATGGGGTTTGTATGTTCTAACACTTTGCTTTAGGAGAATGGTCTCCATTTCCATCCAGAGTGTTGCAAAAGATACTCATGTCTGTGTGGCTGAGGAGTACCCCATGATAATATATATACCACATGGGATTTTCATACTCCGGTCGGAGATGGAAGAGTTGGAATTATCACCCATGCATAAAATAGGAACCTTCCAAAGGCTGTATTTTGTGGGAAAAAGTGATCTAGAGTCTTCTCACTAGTGCAGGGAAAAAAAAAGAAATTTATCTGTCTTAATCTGGGTTCTAGGTGGGGGGAAAGTTCTTTTCTAGAAAACTAGCATTTATCTGTATTCCTGTGAGTTTGGGATCTTTATTAGTACTCCCAATGTATGTGGGTCATTAAGGAAGTTTTGAGATACACAAAAATCAAGAAACATGAAACCCGTGCAGACAGAAACAAGTGAAGCCTTCCTAGCAACACCAAGAAGCTGAGCCAGTTCAGCTGAATTCTTGCACAGGTGAATCACAAAGAACGCTGTCAGTGGGGTTCTCGGAAGTGAAATAAGGGACAGTAACACAGTCTGTCTCAAAATTTTTGTAGTGACTCACATATTCCAGGATCTAAAAACTTAAAAATTAATTCCCAAATTAGTTTTTTGCTAATGATAATCTTTAGACAGGTGTCAGGACCAAAATTCACTGTACAGTGAGTTGTTTTGAGATACTAGAGAAACAATAAATCACCTTCCTTTTCACTTGAATGGGACCCCACTAAAGTGTAAAGTATGGAGTGAGACAAACATGAATCAGAATTTGTTTCTCATGAATCTTGTTGGACAATGTGCAGTATGAGCTCACAACACTTGGTCCTGAAACCTGATCAGCTGCTTTGAGTCTCAGCTCAGCATCACAGTTGCAGGGCACCCGCATGGGACAGGATTGGCAGCCATCTCCTGGGGACTGTACAGTCTAGCAGTCCTCCTTGTCAAAATATGATGAATGTCATCATGATGTTACATCTTTCTAATGTGTAACAATTCTAAAGTTGCATGCAACTAATAAAGTAGCCTCAAAATGGACAAATAAATTAAATGGAAAAAATGACATACAAAATTATAGAAGAAAGTTTTAACTTTTCTTAATGTTTGAGACCCTAGGTAGACCAGAGTTAGAACAGACATAGAAAATATGAACAGCATTGATAAAGGATCTTGATCTCATGAGCAAAGTTATAATCTTGGACGAACAATCACACATACATTCTTTTTGTGCATATAAGCCCATGTGCTACAGCTGGAAAGTCTCAAATACCAGGGGTCAGCAACTGTACCTAAGTCATTTTTCCAAGTGCAAATTGACATGATCAAGGATCCAGTCCTGCTCACTACCAAGGGATTTCGTTGGTTATGGCTGAGTCTCCTGTAGCATATTCTCTGTTGAAGAAGTTTAACGATAAACATACAACAGAGCCGGAGATTGTCCATCGGCGCTATAGGCTATTTAATGGAAACAGATTTATGCTGTGCTGATTTGCAGAGTCGAGGAGACCTTATTTAAATTTTATAATACAATTTTTTAAAATATTGATTTGGTTGTCAGTATGGGCTATAGAATTCATTCACTACTATGATTCATTAACAAAAGGCTTTGTATATATATTGTGTCTCTAGGATAGTGTAGAGAAAGATAGGCTTGTTGTATATCAGTGATACAAAGTGATAAACTTAGAAAAATTCTAGTGGCTTCATTCGGGGGGAAATAAAGAGGAGGAATACTGTTTGAAGGAAATAAATTTAGTATCTTCTGGCACCCACTCAAAAAGAGAAAAATACCATAAGCAAACTGTGAAGCTTGGGTAGGAGTGTGTTAGTTGTTTATTAATTGAAACAAAGCAAAGAGTGAAAATCAAGTGTAAAGATAAACAACATCAGGAAAGGAATTCTTCAGTATGTGCCCTGACAAAGTTTTCACAAACACTAATCTGTAATTCATGGATCAGAGGAGGTGTGCCATGTGTAGCTTATTTTGCTTAGTTTTCACATTCTCTATGTTAACAAACAACAGATGAACGTTAGCTCTTTTGCAGTTGTTGAATTATTTTCCTTTATTTGTTTTTCAAACCCCTAATTGGTCATCTTTAGCTGTAAACGTCCCTCCCGCAAATGTACCAACAAGGAGAAAAATATGGTATGTTACTCAGGGTTCTCCAGAGAAACAGATCTAATTGGAAATCTAAATCTGTATCAAGAGAGATGAAGGAATCGGCCCACGTGGTTATAGAGTTTGGCGTGTCTGAAATTTCTAACAGACCTGCTGACTGTAAACGTGGGGAGGATTTCTATCCCGTCTTCTTGAGACAGAATTCCTCCTCCTCTGGGAAACCTCTCTTTGCTAGTAAGGTCTTCAGCTGGTTGGATGAGGCCCACACTCACTACAGAGGGTGACCTTCTGTTCTTAAAGTCAGCTGGTTGTATACATTAACAAATACCTTCACAGCGACATATAGACAAGTGTTTTGACCAAACATCTAGACACCATAACTGAGCCAGGCTGACACAGTAAATTATCTGTTGCATATGGTGTAACTTTTTTTCACTATAAAGTTCCTGTGACCACACTCCAAGTTATTAAGAAACTTGAAGGGGGACAGATTGGTGTACCCTTTACCTCAACAGAGCTCGTTTTATTTTCTGCCAGTACTTTTAATAAAAGGGTATATACATATATTAAAGTATGTTGAAGATATTTGCAATAATAGTTTAGTTATTTGAAAGCTTTTATCTCTTGCTCATCTTTGTCCCAGTTGGCAAAGCAAAGGCTCTAAAATGGGAACTGGAGGCCCTGGATGCTCCTCAGACTCCACCACTCCCTGATTCTATCATCTGGGAAAGAAATGGAATCTTCCTGAGCTGTGCCTTCCTTATCTATTTATGAACAGTTGAATTGTGGCAATCTCTCATGATGTTTTCAGCTTACATATTTTATTAATCTAGGATTTCTCCCAGTGGGTTTCATATATCACTCTATTACCATATGTGAGAAGATTGGAGGTGGTATACAGATGAACAATCTTTGCTGTAACAATTTAATAGTTTCTGATATATTTGAACAAAATATAATTAGCATTCAAAATTATGGTTTTCTTATTATTGCTTAGGAAAAGGAGAAAACTAACAAAGGGAATCATTTTCAAGAAAATACTAAGTAAATCCATGTAGAGGAAAAATACTAGAGATGACCAAAGCTTAGAACATACTCTAGTAATGAATGAATCTAACTCAATATGTTTTCATGCTACTTTTCAAGAAACCAATGAAGATCACAGTTCTCTCAGCAAAGACCAGTGTAGATTGTTGTTCAGCTAATACTTTGTTCAAGCTGTATTGTGTACAACCACGTGCTAATACTGTGCCAGATGCAGGAAACCTTAAATGAATGGGATGTGGATTTGGCTCTTGCTTACTTATGGTCTAATGGGGGTTGAGAAATGTAAATGGTTGATTATATTCCATTATCGTATCTGTAGTGAGAGAAGTATGTTCTAGGGACCAGGCTGGGAATGACACAGGGGAGAGTAGCCCTACTTTGGAGACATCATAAAAAGTCTCACTGAAGTCATTCTTGCCCTCACCAACAAATTAGGCATAGGCATTCAGGTATGAGGAATGAGGGCCAGGATGTCCAGAGAACTTCACCAGACTGATATATATTTCTTGAATGAAGCACCTATAGAAGATGCTCTTATAAATCTTCCTTCCCTGTTCCAGGTGACAAGCCTGAACTAATCTTTCAGTATTCATAGATTAGATTCTGGAATATCTGCTATCTCTAAGCTTATCCGTTACCTGGATTGGGGCTTCTATTTCTTTACTCCTGAATGAGTCCCAAATAAAAGTCTGCATGTTTCATAAATGTTCCTTTTCAAGATGGCTTTTGTCATTTAAAATATTAAAAGGGAAAGAAGAGAAATGGTTTTCAATGATCTTGGATAAGAGAGAACTTTGTATCCTTAATTAAATGCCTGAGTTTGGTTTTGTGTTTGCTGGAAGCCTACTGTAAAGCAAACTGATGTGGCCTTCTGTTCTGTTCCAGGCGCCAAGAGCTTGCTGGGCTTGGTTCCCACTGAGTCTGTGTAATGCATTCCTTCTGTCCCACCCCATATTGCAGATCTGTGGAGGCTGACATCATCACCTTGAATAATAAAGCTATTCCCAAATGTTATAAGTAGAGCTGCCTAAATGGAGGTGTGGGGAGGTGCAGGGAAGCTTGCCAGTAAGTTCAATGTTGCAATTTTTAAAAAAAATTTTTCCCTACTTAAAAAATAAAATCTGTAGAAATGTAATTAAGAGAGATTACACATTTAAATTTGAAGTATTTTATAGGGCTAATTTATTGCTCCATTGCTGCCTGCCCTGTAAGCAGATCTGTTCATCTGTTCACTTGACAGCCAGTGGGATTCAAGTTTGCTTTCCCTCCCAGAGAGCCCCATCTGGACCTTGGGCGCTGGCGAGAATCCTAGGGACAGAGTTGGGGTGGACCGCCAGGTAGGATTGTTTGAGTCTGTGTTGTCTGAGGTCGTCTTTCCACATCAGGCCTGGGGTTTACAGAAGCCTCTCCATTCCACCCCTTGATTTGATGCTAAATGCTGCTCAGCATGGTTCAGGTCTCAGCCTAAACAATGATTGGTAGGAAATTTCCCTAACCTAAGGCTTGGTTTAGTCCACTTATTCTGTTCTCTGAGAGTGCCTTGTATTTCCCCTCTCATCATACTCACTGCACTGCAGGGCAGAAATGATGGCATTTTTGAGAGCTTGCTTTGTGCCAAGTGCTGGTCTAAACCTTCTATGTGTACTGCAGAGAGGTGCACAACAGTGGTTAAGAGCCCCAGTCTTGGAGCTCAACTGCTCCTGTAAACTCAGTGAGGTCCCTGAAGGCAGAACTTGGGCTCTGGCTTCGGAGTTGGAAATAATCTTACCTTGGTCTCTTACTAACTGTGCAACTCAGGGAATTTCACGTCAGTAGCCAGGCATGAGGTCATGGATGAACCCTGACGGAAATAGGACCATGACCCTTGTTAACTGTATTTCATCAATTTAAAGACACACGTTTTACAAAACCTTTTAACATTTCTGAAATTGGGAGGTACCTTAGCATTGCTTGCATATCATTATTTAATTGGTAGGGTACCTTTTTCTTTCTTAGTGGTACATAAAATAAAAGTGTATCTTGGGTCCATCAAAATTTATTGAAGTACAATATCTCTCTTAGCTTCACTTTGGATAGAAAGAGTGAGGTCTAGAGGAAGTGGTAAATAACCTAATTCAGGAAGTCTAACAATTACAAGTATCTATGGTCTTGAGCATCATCTGAGCTACCTGTTTAAAAAGTGCTTGTCTATCTATTTTATATGTATTGATACAGCTTTGGGCCTCATCCTAGGTCTGCTGGTGGTGTTTTGGTGAAGGCCTGGGTATTTGCATTTTATCCGTTGTTCAGAGAGTTCTATCACAGCTAGCATGAAACAGTTTGAGAACCAATGTCCTCATGCTTTGCTGTTGGATTCAGTCTACTTCTAGGTATTACTTTGCCTTTTCATATTTGGTTTCTTCCATCTGTCCCTTTTTTATTTTTTTAATTTTAATTTTTATTAAATCATAGCTGTGCACCCCATTTTTATATGTAGAAGCACTTAGCATACCACGTAATACTTGGCACATAGCATGTTCTCGGCAAATCCAGCCGCTTTCCTCGTTCTTTCCCACTAGTGTTTCCTCAGTTGTAGGGAGGCAGAGTTGGAGGATGTGCTAAGGAGACAGTGGTGCAGTGAGATGAGAGCTATTGGCTGAACATTCTCCAAATTGTCAGCAGAGAATGAATGTTTCGGAGAAGGGAAAAGGCTAAAAAAAAAAAAAACCTCCGGTTGGGTGGTTTGTGGCCTTCTCTGTATCACGCTATTTTTGTTTGTTTTGTTTTGTTTTTTTTTCCCCCCTTGGTTCTCTATAACGTACATCAAGTACTTTGATTTCTATGTGATTTTTTTTCCCCCAAGGCATCGGGCTTGGACTGAAATCCCTGGAGCAACTCTATACCCCCTTTGACTTTCAGTCCTCACTAATCTAAATATCATGTGTGCAGAAAACCCAAACTGTAGGAAGCCCTTGTGATTTTCCTGTTGTTGTTTGTAAGTGTGACTCCTACCCTCAAACTCTGGAGACACCCTCCGTGTTCTCTCCCTGACTCCCGAGCTACTGCTTCTCAGGGGCCTTGCTGCGCATTCTTCAGGGAACCCTTGTGGAAGGCTTCGGTGGAGCGCTTCTTCCCTTAACTAAGCCTCAGAGAGAGGGAGTCTGTCTTTCTGGCTTCTCATACTTCTTTACACCTGGTCTCCAGTCAAGTATATCTCTTTTAAAAAAGCATAGCTCTATATAGTACAGCTGATACGTGTATAGTATTTTACACATACTAAACTCTATACTGTAATATATATTGTGAAGGTGAAATAGGACTTATTTTTGTTCCCTCTCATGTCTAGCAGATAAGTAATGATATCTGTTTTACCTAGTTGAATATGTTACCAGGAAAGAGTGAGAATGAGTATTGACAGTGGCCGAACTGGTGGACTCAGTGAAGGTGAGAGTTTCAATCTGGGGGAGGTGAGCAAGGCGGGTCAGGAACACATGGTGAAGACCCTGGACATAGACCCAAGAGTAGATGGCAAGGTGCCAGGGATAAAGTGATAAAAGATGAATATAAAGACTGTTCTAGAAATTCACAATGCCTGGTATTTTAAATGCCATCAGGTGGGAGCACTGATGTAAAAATATGTTCCGAAGGGTCTTTATTATTGAAGAATGTGGAGTCAAGTCCCTGAGGTATCCACTGCGAACTGAAACGGGTGTGGGCAAGGGAAGCTGGCTTGAAAAGTGAGTTTTTATTTGATCAAATTAGGGTTTGAAATGAAGGTAGCGCTTGTCCAGGTTAATACTTGCCAACAATTAGAGACTCAGACTGAGTGAATGGGAGGTAGATGAATGGTAGAGGTAAGAGATTTGGAAGTTGCACACAAAAAGGTATAATGGGCATCATAGGAGTAAAAGGTGAATTAAGACTGTGTGGATTCTGCGGAGTGTCCGGAGGGAGTAGGCAAGAGTGAAGCAACACGTCCACTGGCCCCTAGGCTGGGAATTGACCTTCCAAGGTCTCTGTCCTCTGAGAAGTTTCTTCTTGGGGTTGGGGAGAAAACTAGACCTATGAGGATAGCCCTTTTTTTCTTCATCTCTAGGCTGTTTAATTCTTCTTTTTTTCATATTTTTTCTTTCATCCTATTTCCTTCTTTGTCTCTCCCATCCTCCTTCACACCTTCCATTCCATTTTTTCTTGTTTTGGCTGCTGCTGCTTCCCTACTCCAGGCTAGCAACATCTTTAGATGTAACAGGGGAATAAAGGTAGAGAAGAAAATACAGACAACCTTGGGAAGTCCATGGTTCTTTTTTTTTTTTTTTTTTTAATATTACACGTAAGATTAGTTTGTCCCTCAAGGGCAAATTGTTCTTCATTATAGAAATAAAATGCATTGTGTTAAGTGGTATTTACAGGCATCTTATCATTACCTAAATGTGTGTAGGCTTGGAAATTAACTTTTACTTGTAACTGGTTATAAGTATACTCATAAAAGTGATTGGCATAAAATTGCTATTCCTTGTTTTCCTAATTTCTTAGTTCTGGAAGACCTGGGACAGCCCCTTTACATTCTTACATAGTGACATTGGGAGTTGAAATCAGAATGTTCTTTCCCTTTCCAAATGCCCCACAGGGATGTCTAAACTTTTTTCTTCTCTGTTGCATGTTGGGAAAAGAGCTGTCTTGGGCCCCACATTAAATTCACAAGCACCAAGGAAAGCTGACTAGGAAAAAAAGGCTCCTGTGTAATTTTCATGGTAACTGTACCACAAATAAGCAAAACGGTCCTCACATAATTCCATGTAGGCCATCGCCACAGGATGGACATACATGCATAGAGCAATATTCCCTTAGAAATAAGACTTTTAAAAGGCATGTCTAAGATTGTATTGTTTCTTTAGTGCTATGTTTTAAATATTCATATTTGTAGCAAGTATTGTAATCTCATGGATATTTTAATTTACATCTAAAACAAGTTATTCATGAAGATATTTTGTTTTTTAAAAAGCCCTGCTTTTCAAAAATTGAAATAGATTTATCTATTTTTCACCGAGAATAAAATATCTAATCATCTTTGCAGATATTAAAGAAAGTATCTTTTTGGTACTCTTATCTGGCTATTTGGTTTTCTTATCCTGCTGTGGTTTGGAAGTCCCTGACATTGATTCTACATGCAGCCAAGGTAGCCTGTTTCTCACTGGATTAATAGTTCTTTCATCCTTGCATGAAGTAAGACGGACTGCGCTTTTGAAAGGACAGATGCATACTTCCAGGATTGTCTATCTCAACTTTCTTTGGTTTATCCTCAGTAAGATATTTGGCACAGTCTTCAAGAATGAAAACACTCAAAATCACTGAGTTAACATAGTTATCACTTTGATCCATTGGTACATTTGGGTATTTTGTCAGTTACTGAAATAAGTGCGTATGCATGGATGTTTGCTCACAGGTAAATTATAATAAATGGAAGTTGTCTAAGGAATATGCAGTATTACATAGCATCAAGTAATAGCTCAGAACAGCAAACTGTTACTGAAAGGCCGACTCCTCCCTCATCCTGCTACCTCTTATATAAAGTTTTATTGGAACACAGCCACAAACATTTACTTACATGTTGAGTCTAATTATTTTCATGCTACAATTGCAGATGTGAGCAGTTTGGATAGATCATGTGTCTTGCAAAACCCAAGATATTTATTGTTGAGATTTTTATAGACAAAGTTTGCACTGAAGGATGAGTCAACTGATGCCCAAAGATTTGACCTCAGGTCTTGTGGATAGTTTCAGATTAGCTACAAATTCTCAAAATATTTTGTGTCTACCTGGGAGAGAGCAAGCCTTACAGCCAGCAAGACAGATTGAAATCTCTGTACTTCTCTTTGTTGATTATGTGACCTTGGACAGTGACTCAGAGTTCTTGTGTCCTCATCACAAAGGCAGACTCGACAACTATCCATTTTCTGTACTTTCTGGGTCGTAAGGACTTAATCAAGTCCTATACATTTAGTATGTAAACATACCACTATATGGTAGTTTCTCTAGGTTGGCTTCATTCTCTGGGAAAGACAGGTCCTTGTGGCTCCAAGTTTATGCAGTTCTACCAGTGGGGATTTAAACAGACCTTTTTATCTCTCCCAGCATCCATTAACTTCTGGAAAAGGATCCTGATTTGCCCTGCTCAGGCCATGTACCCACTTGTGGACCAATCACTGTCCTACCAGGAGCTGACAGCCTGATGGAGGAACTTTTCCTATCAGAAAAGAATACAGCCAAAAAGAGACATGATGATCTCATTTGACTTTTATTTGACTTTTACCTAATGTTTGTGTATGTTTCAGCTTGAAATAAAACGCCTCAAGAGCTAAGGTCTAGAGCACATGTAGACACATTTTATTTATTTATTTATTTATTTATTTATGACAGTCTCTGTCCCCCTAGGTAGAGTGCTGTGGCATTAGCCTAGCTCACAGCAATCTCAGACTCCTGGTGCAAGTGATCCTCCTGCCTCAGCCTCCCAAGAAGCTGGAACTACAGGCCCCCACCACAATGAGTGGCTAGTTTTTCTACTTTTGGTGTAAACTAAGTCTCGCTCTTGCTCAGGCTGGTCTCAGACTCCTGAGCTTTTAAGCAATCTAACCCACCTCAGCCTCCCAGAGTGCCAGGATTACAGGCCTGAGCCACTGCATCCTGCCCTTTTTTTTTAATCAGTTGGAGCCCCCCCAAAAGGTGAAACTGTCGACTCCCAGTTTAATCAGACCAGTGCCTTAACAACTGATATATGGAGCCCAGCCTCTTAGGCACTTTTGATATGACCAATTGTGACAGCGCAGGCTTCAGGGGCAGAAGCATCAGCAGTGGTGATACCAGCAGTTTGTTGAGTTCCCGTGATATGTTTAGAATTCTGTGAAAGACACAGTCCCTGAGATTCTTAACTTTCCATCAACCTTGACAAACAGTAGGGATGGTTTTCACATAGCTAACATGTCCCTATGTACACACCCAGGGTTATACGCAATTCTCTGCATGACACTGTATTAGATTTCTCTTCCATTGGGAAAGCATATGGGCATACAAGCAAGACTGACATTATTAAGGAGGACCTTGAGTCTTCTCAGGAAAAAACAATCATAAAATGCTAGTCAACTTTAGCACATTATTATAATTTAAAAAATTAATAATGACATACCTCATCACTGATTATAATACACTGGGGACCTTTGTCATGGCATTTGAGAACCATTACCGTGGAAGAACGTGGAGTCACCTTTGGATGATAGGAAAGACTTATAAAATGGGTGACGGTACAAGTTTGAGTGCCTACTGAGTGGAACTGGAACAGTAAAAAGTGTGAGACATCCCACAGATAGAGGATTCTTATATTTGTGGTCTGTGTTAGTTGTAAGTCTTTGGTCAATAAGAGAAACCCCTGCCAGCTATCATAAAAAAACAAACAAAAACACCTCTTATTTTAAGGATGGGGTGGTATCTTTTAGTACTCCATCATGTAAAATAATGTCTGCATATATTAGGTGCATAGTAAATATTTTTGAATCAATGAATGACCCTAACCAGAAAGATATTAGAAAACCAGACCGTACTCTGTCCCTGACCTTTGTCTCTGCTTCTCTGTGCAAATACCCCTTTCTCCTTTGCTAACACGCATCTGATTTCTCTGCTTCCCAGTGCGTATAACAGCACATGGCCACCCACAGCTCTTGAGTTTACACTGCTCAGTTTTAGTTGTGTGATAGAGGCTGACTTGACTCCCTCATTCCCAAATCTAAATTCTGGGGGGAGACAGAACCTGATGGCCCAGGGTGAATTAGTGGTCCACCCTTGGACAGTCACCTGTGACACAAACATGGTGACTGGCAGTTCTTCACCAGGACCCTACAGCTCTGGGGTAGGAGCATGGGAAGATGCCCCCAAAAGCATTCACTGTGGGCACCACAAGATAGATTTTAAAAAATGATAGAGCCAATTCTTTATGTAGCCCAAAGCAGGACAATATTGGCTGGGGATTGGTGGTTGAAGTTGAAGTCAGAATATTGCATCCTCCTGGTCTTGGGAAAAATGTCAGTGCTGCTCCTTTTCTATAGTTATTATCACTCAGATTCCATGCCAGCCAAGAGAACATAGAATTGTCTTTTGAGAAAGTGTCAATTTGAGGCGTCCTCATTTTCGTGATAGCAGCTAGTTGGTGATGAATAATAATGGTATTCTATTCCTGGACTTCGTGATTCTATCTCTGAGAAAATGCTGAGAAGATCTTGGCAGGTATATCTATATATGATCAGCAATGCCAAGGCACTTCTTGCTGCTAAAGCATTGCAGCAGATGTGAGTGACATTTTTAGGCTGTTTGTGCTAAATGTAATAATGTTTTAATGTGGAATGTACCATGTATTACTCTTGGGAGGGGGCTTGGTTTGGTAGAAAGGGTCAATATGTTTATATCCTAGTTAGGTCACTTGCTATCCCTGAAATATCAGCAAATTTCTTAATCTTTCTGGGTTTTAGCTTTGTGTTTTGCAAAATGGAGATAATGACATTGGCGGGGGGGAATAGAAATAGATACCTTATTTTATACCATACACAAAAATAAATTTCAGTCAGGTTAAAGATCTAGTAAGATGAAACAAATCTTCAAAACTTTCAGAAGGCTCTATCAAAGATATTCTTAAGCATTGCAAAATAAATATGCAGTATTTCTAAATATAAAAAGTTGCTATGAACAGTTAAACATAGATGACAGTGTGAGAGAAGATATTTTTGATATATTTTAGCAGACATGGAATTAATATCCATAATATGTTAAGTAAAACAAATATCCATAATCAGTAAAACTATCAAATAAGCTAAAAGAGTAAAATAGGCAATTCAGAGAGGAAATTTTAGGTGACAAACTTATAGAAAGAATCAACCTAGTTGTTAACCAAATTGATTTTTAAATTGAGGTTATTTTGCATAAGATCAAAAATTAAAAAGCATTCAAATACTTGGTACTGACAACTAATGTGAAACAATGAGGACTTTTCCACCCTGTGCATAGGAGTATTCTTAAAGGTTCTGTGTAAGTTATTCTGTCATTAATTTTGAGATATAAAATGTGTATACCCTTTGGCCCTGCAAATTGATTTCTGGAAATCCAGCAAGAATTCAATTGTGCACAAAGATATATGTACAAAGATTCTTATTTCAGCACATTTTGTTGTAGAGAGAAAAACAACCTACCTCAATAGGAGAGTAGTTAAATTATGATATATATATTCATTAGAGTGAAAAACTGGAAACAAATTAATCCCCATCAATAAGAGGGTAGGTAAGTCAATCATTGTATATCTGTTCAATGGAATATTATGCAGAGATTTAAATGGAGATAAACACAAATAATATGGAAAGCTTTCAAAGATCTACTGTTAGAAAAAATTGAATTGTAAAATAACATAGTATGATCCAATTAACATTAAAGGTACTGATATTTACGTACATATGTAAATAAATGGAAAAATAACTGTAATGATACATACCAAATGTGACCATACTGGCATTTGTGGAATGAATACTTGTGTTAGAGAAGGATGAGAATCCATTTCCTACATCATTTTATTATGTCAGTGAAATTATGTCAATTTATTACTTCTAAGACTAATTATTTTTAAATGAAATTAACGTGAGGATAAAGTATTAAATGAAAGACAAATAGGTCTTTGATACATATAAATGCTTTCTCTTTTAATCCTATGCTAGAATGGGTAAGAACTGTATGAATTAAGAAATGCTCAAGTACCATCTACAGTATATATCCTGGGGAGAAATGGTTTGTAAGGACTTTTCAATCCACCTGTGGAGATGGATAGATACACTTGAACTGTGGGTTTGAAAAAGAAAATTATCATGTTTAAGAGACTAGCACAAATAAAAATTACTTGAGCGATTGGTGGTGCTGCTGTGCGTGTTGTGTGGGCCAGGCCATGCACAGCCATGGGCAGTGAGGTGAGGGGCCCCTCCTGGGTGTGTGACGTGGTGCTCTGCTTAACCAACGCAGGCTGCTGTCTGATATGGCTGTAGATTAGCAGGATGGGGTCTGTTCAAAGAACAAGTCATGGGAACATAGAGATTTTAAATCAATGATTGGGAGTTGGAAAACTTTGGGAAGAGAGGTGGCAGTGGGAATGGGCGTGTTCAAGGTGAACAACTCTGCCGGGCCAGCACAGCTTGTGCCTGTGTCCATGTGCGTGTGCTTTTGTTCCCAGGTTCACTTTCTTTGTGACTTCTGCAGTTGCCAGGATAATAAAGGCATAGTCTGGGCTGAATATTTCAAGATTTTAGAAACCACATATCCTTGGTTTGAACAGGTTCTGGGTTGTTGATTGACACTCATCAAACACAAAAGGAACCGATCATGATGCAGAATGCAAAATCACTAACGTACTCTGGTAGAAGCCACTGGAACCAGCTTGAGTGCCATGTGTTAACCGGAGAATTGGCAGCCGAACAGATGAGAGCAGAATGGGAGACAAGGGGACTGGTGATCTTATAAGATTACTTCCAATAGCACTGGGGACTGGGGTACTTTGGATTGGTTTATCCACTCTAGTCATGTGTTTGCCTCAATTCTTACACCATTTCTTAGAAACAGTTTTTTTTCCCCACTGCCATGTCAATGTTTAATGCAGACGAATTAATATTCATTACAGTCCAACTCACTTTTGGTTCAGTATCCTTACACTTGACCTAAGGGTTTCTGGTACAGTTATGCTCTTTTCTCTCCCCACTCCCTTTTATGAATTGGCTCCACTCTTTTAACCCTTAGTTTAGAATTTTATTATACCTGTATCTTTTGTTTTATGATGCCTTGGCTCCTTTTTTTTAGAAAACAAGCATATAATAAATGTTTATTACCTATGAATCACCATAAACTTCTACCATCACTGCACTGCTTTCTTCTGGACATGTTACCATTAAATTGTTTTTCTTTAATTAAATTTAAAATCATTTTTTTTCTTTTTCCCCTCCCCAAGAAGAGCAAACCCATCCTTTCATAAATATCCTTGCCTACTTCCTGCATATTTATCTGTGATATCTAGCTATAACTATAGCTAGATTCGAGAGTTCCAGAGGGATCAAAGTTGATGTGTGTTCATTCATGGTCTGGATACCATGCTAGGTACAGAGGCTACAAAATAAATGGGTTCGGTATGGCGTGAACATCTGCATGTTTAAAGTACACAGCAGTATGGGAGGATTAAGGGAGGGCATGAAACTGATGATGATGATGATAGATTTGATGGTGGGTTGAGGTGAAGTAGGTAGAGTAAGAAAACTGTGCTTCTACAGGAAGGAAGACAAAGAGAATGCAGAGCAAACCCTGTCAAAAGGTCAGAGTGAAGTATATGGAAAGCTGAGAGAGATTAGAAGGCAGGAGCCAGATTAGACAGACTTTGGGCTTTGCCTGGGAAGATGGATCAGGTTCCTGCCACTACCCTGCCTAATTGTGGTTCAGCTGCCCTCCATCTATCCTGAGTGAAGCAGTTGCTGATTAGCAGGGAGGACCTGCCGACCTGCTGGAATCCAGACCCTGGAGGCAAGTCGGGAGCCCAACTCAGGCCTGGGGAACAGTGACCGAGGGTCCTTGGGGAACCTCGCTTCTTTTTTTTTTTTAATTTTTATTAAATCATAAGTGTGTACACTGGTGCAATCATGGAGCACAATGTGCTGACTTTATATACAATCTGAAATATTTTCATTGAACTATTTAACATAGCCTACATGGCCTTTTATTCACTATATGAAGACATTTATATTCTACCTTTATTGCTTATTCTTCTTATTTGTAGTCTTATTTTCTCTCAGGCAATCTATTTCCCTCATATTTCACTCCTTAAGAAGATATGTATTGGGCAGCGCCTGTGGCTCAGTGAGTAGGGCACTGGCCCCAAATACTGGAGGTGGCAGGTTCAAACCCAGCCCTAACCAAAAACTGCAAAAAAAAAAAAAAAAAAAAAAAAAAAAATTGCATTAAAAAAAGAAGGTATGTATTTACATTAACTTTACATGATATTGTTCTTGGCAATACTGAAATGGCACACAGGGAAACAAGGGAGAGTGTTTTCTTTTAGAGTCTATTTGGATTCTGTCCAAGACAAAAGGACCTGGAAGGCACTCAAAGACCGGGTCCGTTGCCATTTGGAAGAAAACTTGGAAAGTAAGTTGGGATTTCCCACATGTGAAAGTATATAAAAAAGACATTAATAGAAATAAAACCTGTACTACTTCTCATTAAAAAAAATAACTCTTTCATACACAATGAGAGCTGTGATCTTAGCCATCTGATCATCATATCCTGGGATTAATGTCAAAAGACTATGGGTAAAATGTGAGGCTTTTAAAGATGGGTCTAGTTTTCTTCCAGAATATAACCATTGTTACCGGTTTCTTTCACATCTTTGAATATATTTTATAAACATTAATAATATACCATATGGACTCTTTTGCATCTTTTAAGAAAAATTTAACATTGTATCTCAATGAAGTTTCCAGCCAATACAAAAATTTAACATTGTATTTCAACGAAGTTTCCAGACAATAGAAAAATTTAACATTGTATCTCAACAAAGTTTACAGCCACCTACATTCCATTAAATAGCTGCATAAAAAGCCATAACCTCATTTATTGCACCAATAAGTGTTAATGCTTGACAGCACTCAACATTAATGATCACAAATACTGCTGTAGGAATACTTTCCCATATGCCATTTTACATATGGACTGATTCATATGTAGTATGAATTCCTAGAAATTCAATTACTGATCAAAAGGTATGTGATTTTAACTTTTAATAAGTATTAGTAATTAGTATTAGCAAAAAATATGAGTGATATGTCCTTCATAATGCTGGCATAGTGCTTTATAGGAAGTATTTGTTTGTTGATTTGATCAATTGTTGGTTTGGGGGTTCTTTTTGAGACAGAGTCTTAGTCACCCTTGGCGTCGTAGCTCACAGCAACCTCAAACTCTTAGGTTCAAGTGATTCTTTTTTTTTTTTTTTTAGAGACAGAGTCTCACATTATCGCCCTCCGTAGAGTGCCGTGGCATCACAACGCTCACAGCAACCTCCAACTCCTGGGCTCAAGCGATTCTCTTGCCTCAGCCTCCCGAGTAGCTGGGACTACAGGTGCCCTCCAAATACTCAGCTATTTTTTTTTTTTTTTGAGACAGGCTGGCCTCAAACTCCTGACCTGAAGTGATCCACCTGCCCCAGTCTTCCAGAGTGCTGGGATTATAGGCCTGAGCCACCGCGCTTGGCTTGATCAATTGTTGTAAAAATCATATATAGAAAGGTAGGTGAAACAAATGGTTATTGTTTACATTTAAGACAAACCCACTGATTATTCTCAATAATCAATTCTAAATCAGTTCATGTTTGACAAATGAATTTCTGGATTTATTTCTTGTTCTGGGCTAGGCACAAAGAGATAAGTCAGAAGTCAGCCTTTTCTTCTAAAGCCCACCCTGAGCCTGTAAAATTTGCCTCATCCATCTGCAGTGGTTCTGATGTCAAATGAGTTATTGCTTTAAGAAAGAAAGGTAATGTTATGTTTTGTAAACCAAAAAGCAAGAACAAATCATCTGAACCTATTTGTTCAGATGAGAAATAAAGATTGCTCTCTTCCTCCAAGTGTACTTCCTTGGACAAAAAGATATTCCTGTTAAGGCTTCAGTTGAAGTTAACCCACTGAGCAGAAGATATTGTTCAGCATTACCTCCAGTTGAAAGCGTTTAGGGTGTAAATAAAATCCTGCTGGCTGGAGAAGATGGCGTCCCGGGGCCTATCGTTTCCCCCTCAGGTTGTGTGTGGAAAAAGATAGATGTGTTCTTAAGTCCCCAGAGCTCTGAATTGAAAATATATGAAGTGTAAAGAGTGGACGGTGAACACAACTGTTGGTGAAGACCACCGGTGCCCCGGCGTTTGGGTTTGTGTAAACACATACACGTACATAACCCCCCACACAAACTCCACTACCAGTGTACCAAGGGGGGGACCCTTTGAGGGAAAGATACCGGTCATTCCAAATGTCATCTCTCTTCCCGTGACATCAGCTCTATTGGAACTGTGAGGGCTCTGACCACCGGTGCCCTGGCGTTTGGGTTTGTGTAAACACATACACGTACATAACCCCACACACAAACTCCACTGCCAGTGTACCAAGGGGGGGACCCATTGAGGGAAAGATACCGGTCATTCCAAATGTCATCTCTCTTCCCGTGACATCAGCTCTGTTGGAACTGTGAGGGCTCTGACCACCGGTGCCCCGGCGTTTGGGTTTGTGTAAACACATACACGTACATAACCCCCCCACACAAACTCCACTGCCAGTGTACCAAGGGGGGGACCCATTGAGGGAAAGATACCGGTCATTCCAAATGTCATCTCTCTTCCCGTGACATTAGCTCTGTTGGAACTGTGAGGGCTCTGACCACCGGTGCCCCGGCGTTTGGGTTTGTGTAAACACATACACGTACATAACCCCCCCACACAAACTCCACTGCCAGTGTACC
>CAUYRH010066487.1:0-29927 GCA_963574655.1 Perodicticus potto | reverse complement strand
GAGCCAGAAAAAGCTAATTCATTTTAATTTTATTTATTTATTTATTTTTGAGATAACTACTATTTTGACTTTTATCCCAACAAATCAGTTTAATGCCATTTCTGTAAACTCACTGAACTTTGTGTAAATGGCATCAAACTATGCAATCTATTTTCTTTCCTTTTTTTCTTTCTTTTTTTTTTTTTTGAGACAGAGTCTCACTATATCACCCTCAGTAGAGTGCTGTAGTGTCACAGCTCACAGCAACCTCAAACTCTTGGGCTCAAGCAATTCTCCTGCCTCAGACTCCCAAGTAGCTGGGACTACAGACGTCCACTGCAACACATGAGTATTTTTTCCTTCCAATTATCATTGTTGTTTAGCTGGCCTGGGCCTGGTTCGAGCCTGCCAGCCTGGGTGTATGTGGCTAGCACCCTACTCACTGAACTACGGGCGCTGCCCTGCCATCTATTTTCTTTTGAGTGCAGTTTCTTTTGTACCGCACTGCGTTTCTGAGACTAATGCATGTTGCTACCTCTATCAGTAGTTTGCTCCTTTTTATTACTGTGCAGTATTCCATTGTATGGACAAACCAAAAAGTGTCTCTCCATTCTCATGATGATGGACATTTAAGTTACTTCTAGTTTGGGCTATTATAAATTAAGATGCTATGAACATTTGCTTAAGTCTTTCTGTGGACACATATTTTCATTTCTCCTGGGTAAATAACTAGGAGTGGAATTTCTGATTCATAGGGGAAGTGTTGTTTTTTGGTTTTTGGGTTTTTTTTTTGAGACAGAGTTTTGCTCTGTCACCCGGGCCTGAGTGCAATGGCCACGTCATAGCTCACTGCAACCTCCAACTCCTGGGCTCAAGCAATTCTCTTGCCTCAGCTTCCTAAGTAGATAGGACTACAGACACACACAACCAAGTCTGGCTAATTTTTGTATTATTTTATAGAGATGGGGGTCTCATGTTGCTCAGGCTAGTCACGAACTCTTGGCCTCCCAAAGTGCTGGAATTATAGGAGGGAGCCCACTGCACTTAGCTGGTAAGTGTTCTTAATACTGTCAAATATTTTTCAGGGTGCTTCTACCATTTTACACCCTCGCCAACAATGTATGAGAGTTCCAGTTGTGCCCTGTTCTTGACAAGTGGTATTGCCAAGCCTTTTAATTTTAGCCATTCTAGTGATGACAAGTAGTATTTCATGATTTTGTTTTACATTTCCTTTATGACTAATGATGTTTAACATTCTTTCATGTGCTTATTTTATTTACTTAATTTTTTAATTAATTTTTTTTTGAGACAGTCTCAAGCTATCACCCTGGGTAGAGTGCAGTGGTGTCATAGCTCACAGCAACCTCCAACTCTTGGGCTCAAGTGATCCTCTTGCCTCAGTTTTTCTATTTTTAGTAGAGATAGGTTCTCACTTTTTGTTCAAGCTGGTCTCAAACTTGTGAGCTCAAGCAATCCATCTACCTCGGCCTCCCAGAATGAGAGGATTACATCCTCAGAGAATTTTCTGTTCAAATCTCTTGCCCACTTATAGAGGGGGTTATTTGAATTTTTCTTATTGTTTAATTTGAGTTCTCTGTAAATTCTAGTTATCACGCCTTTGTCAGATACATAACATGCCAAAATCTTCTCCCATTCTGAAAGCTGTCTGTTTGCTTTGTTTATGGTACCCTTAGCTGTGCAAAAGCCTTTTAGCTTGTCTCAAATCCCAGTTATTTATTTTTGGTTATTTATGTATTTTTGAAACAGAATCTCACTCTATCGCACTAGGTAGAGTGCCATGGTGTCATAGCTCACTGCAATCTCAAATTCCTGGACTCAAGCAATACTCCTGCGTGAGCCTCCTGAATAGCTGGGACTATAGGCACTTGCCACAACACCCAGCTAATTTTTCTATTTCTATTTTTATTTTTTTATTGAGACAGATTCTTACTTTGGCACACTTGGTAGGGTGCTGTGGTGTCATAGCTCACGGCAACCTCAAACTCTTGGGCTCAAGCAATTCTCTTGCCTCAGCCTCCCTAGTAGCTGAGACTACAGGTGCCCACCACAATGCCCAGCCTTTGTTTGTTTGTTTGTTTAGCAGGCCCAGGCTGGGTTTGAATCCACTAGCCCCAGAGCCTATGGCCGGCACCCTAACCACTGAGCTATGGGTGCCCAGACTAATTTTTCTATTTTTAATAGAGATGTGGTCTCCCTCTTGCTCAGGCTGGTCTGGAATTCCTGAACTCGAGCAATCCTCCTGCCACAGCCTCCTAGCATGCTGGAATTACAGGCATGAACCACTGTGCCCAGCTATATTTTATTTTCTGTTTAAACTTTGTGTTATTTATTATATAGGTTAAACATGCTTAATGTAAGACATTTAAGCACAAAAGTATATAAAATATGGCTGGCAGAGGGGGTTTACACTTATAATTCCAGCATTTTGAGACCAGGAGTTCAAGACCACTTGAGTAACATAGTGAGGCCCTGTCTCTACAAAAAAAATTTAAAAATTAGTTGATGTGGTAACATTTGTCTGTAGTCCTAACTACTGGGGAGGCTGAAGTGAGAGGATTGCTTGAACCCCGGAGTTGAGGTCACTGTGAGTTATGATTGCATCACTGCACTACAGCCTGGGCAACAGAAGGGAAAAAGGTATTAAAAAAAAAGTATAGCTGGGCAAGGTGGCTCATGCCTGTAATCCCAACACTTAGTAGGCTGAGGAGGGTGGATTGCCTGAGCTCACGGGTATGAGACCGGCCTGAGCAAGAGAAGACCCCGTCTCTAAAAAATAGCCAGGCGTTGTGGCGGGTGCCTGTAATTCCAGCTACTTGGGAGGCTGAGGCAAGGGAATTGCTTGAGTCCAAGAAGGCTGGAATGGCTTTAGGATTTATTTTTTATTTTTTTTGTAGAGACAGAGTCTCACTTTATCGCCCTCGGTAGAGTGTTGTGGCGTCACACAGCTCACAGCACCCTCCAACTCCTGGGCTTAGGCGATTCTCCTGCCTCAGCCTCTCGAGTAGCTGGGACTACAGGTGCCCGTCACAACACCCAGCTATTTTTTTGCAGTTTTGCTGGGTCAGGTCTGAACCAGCCACCCTCTGTTTATGGGGCTGGCACCCTACCCACTGAGCCACAGGCATTGCCCTAAAGCTCACATTCCTTTTTTTTTTTTTTTTTTTTTGGAGAGACAGAGTCTCACTTTATCGCCCTCATAGAATGCCGTGGCGTCACACAGCTAACAGAAACCACCAAATCCTGGGCTTAGGCGATTTTCTTGCTTCAGCCTCCCGAGTAGCTGGGACTACAGGCGCCCGCCACAACGCCCGGCTATTTTTTTGTTGTGTGGTTCTGCTGGGGCTGGGTTTGAACCCACCACCCTCGGTATATGGGGCCTATGGGGCCGGCGCCCTACTCGCTGAGCCACAGGCGCCGCCCAGAATATTTGCTTTTTTTTTTTGAGACAGCCTCAAGCTGTCACCCTGGATAGAGTGCTGTGCAATCACAGCTCACAGCAACCTCCAACTTTGGGCTCAAGCAAGTCTCCTGCCTCCGCCTCCCAGGTAGCTGGGACTAAAGACGCCTGCCACAACGCCCGGCCATTTTTTGGTTGTAGCCGTCATTGTTGTTTGGTGGGCCTGGGCTGGATTTGAACCCGCCAGCTTAGGTGTATGTGGCTGGTGCCTTAGCCGCTTGAGCCATACATAGGCGCCAAGCCAGAATATTTGCATTTTTTTTTTTTTTTGAGACAGAGCCTCAAGCTGTCACCCTGGATAGGGTGCCGTGGCATCTCAGCTCACAGCAACCTCCAATTCCTGGGCTCAAGCGCGTCTACTGCCTCCACCTCCCAAGTAGCTGGGACTACAGGCGCCCGCCACAACGCCTGGACATGTTTTGGTTGCAGCCGTCATTGTTGTTTGGCGGGCCCGGGCTGGATTCGAACCCACCAGTTCAGGTGTACGTGGCTGGTGCCTTAGCCCCTTGAGCCACAAGCGCCGAGCCCAGAATATTTGCATTTTAAGAGAGAATTCAGGGCGGCGCCTGTGGCTCATCCAGTAGGGCACCAGCCTCATATACCGAAGGTGGCAGGTTCAAACCCAGCCTCGCCGAACTGCAAAACAGAAAAATAGCTGGGCGTTGTGGTGGGTGCCTGTAGTCCCAGCTACTCCGGAGGCTGAGGCAAGAGAATCGCCTAAGTCCAGGAGTTGGAGGTTGCTGTGAGCTGTATGACACCACGGCACTTTACCGAGGGCGATAAAGTGAGACTCTGTCTCTACAAAAAGAGAGAGAGAGAATTCATCTGGAGTCATTGATGTCTATTCCAAAGGAATGAATGAATTCTAAAATGTTGGATGTCCTGGCTCTGTGACACTTGGGTGGCGAAGAAAGTCTTGGGCAGAGGAACCTTTCAAGTTTCGTGACTGCTTATTCCATTCACTCATGATACTTGCCTTAAACTCAGCCCATAAATTCCTCCTCACACCATTCCATTTCTCCTGTTTATTGCCAGGTTCTTACTCTGAGGAGGCCTACAGCTGATGTCTTCAAGCTGCCAGTACTCTGGGGAATGCTGGGCTTTGCCAGGGAAGGAAGGAGCAGGGAGGATCTGAGAGAGGAACGTTACCTAATCACCAGGCGTTGGGCACTGACATGTGGCCATACTTCTCTGGGGTGGAGGGGGGTGTACACCCAGATGGTTTCGGTTCCAGATTCGTGTGCTCAGAGCGGGTGGGACTAGCTTTCCAGCCTGCTATTAATTATGATATGTGCGTCTTTGGGTCACAGTGCATAGTCTTGTGAAATATCTTTGTGTCCCAGGGGCTGGGAAGGTTTAGTTGGGGGAATAGGTATGTGCCAGGAAGGCTGGTGCCCCAGATTTTAACCTGGCCAATAGAGGCAGAAAGGGGAAAGGAGAATATAGGGTAGAAGGAAGATGGATTGATGAAGGAAGAAAAAGGAAATAGTCTTCTGAGGTCTAGGACACAAAAACAAAAATCACAAAGCAGGTTAGTCAGAGATGAAAGTAAGGGGAGGGCACTGGGGAACCTGCCCTTCATTCAGGCTGACTGGTTACCTGGCAGGTGTGTGGCAGAGAGACTAGCTTAGCAAAAGGGTGTCTCCTTCAGAGCTGGGGTTCAGGAGCTTCCTCCCATCTACAGACATACTCTCACTGCCAGCCCCCAGTGTTTCCTTTGCTGGGATCCAGGTAGTGAGAAGGGCTGCCCTACTTAGGGTGCCGCCCAAATCCCTTTTTCTTGTTTCGCCTCCCCATCACCCGGTCAGCTCTCTGCACAGAGCTTGTCCAGCCCATGCCTCTGGATAGGTAGCCAGATAACACACAAATACCTGTTTTGTTGGCTAATCTGCTGTCATACTCACAGAAGGCCATCTCTGGCCCAGAGAGCACCTGGAAGGCCTGGGTAAGTGCTTGAAGCCTGTGAGCTGGCTGGGAGTCCCCCGGAGGGGAGGGGAGGGCGGGCACCTGGTGCTGTCTGGCTCTCTTTGACTTTATGGGGCTTTCCTCATCCTGATCCCTTGGGAACCACTGTCACAAGGGGCAGGCTATTCCCATATCTCAGGCTGGGAGCAGCGGAAGTGGCTGCTCCTACAGTAGCTTGAGAACCCATGCGCATTTGGGATAGGAGCGAGGATGGGGTGAGGGGTAAAGCGGGGGAGGAGGGACCCAGGGAGAAGGTGAATCAGGTTGCTGGTTTCCCCTCGGGAGCAATCCCCACTTCCCTCACTTCCTCTGAGAAAGAATCTGCACTTGGCGCGGCCCTCCACCCAGTCCCGCGGCCCCTACAGAAGCCTGGGAAGTGGGCGGGCTTCCCCTCCTCACTGGAGCTGCTGCTGTGAGAACCTCTGGGGCCTCCTCTTGATCTCCTATCACTGGCGTCCCGATCTCTGACCCTTCAGCTACGTGTTTACTCCCTCCCTGCTGTAAGGAGTGAGTCAGAGCTGGAGGTTTGTTTGAAGAGCCTGAAGAGGCTGCCTGTAATTGGAGGTGCCTGGGCTTCTCTCCAAGAATGTTTATGAGGTTAGAGGCTGCTTGCTTACCTGGTGATTAGCAGGGTTCCTTGTTCCCTAGAGAAGGCGTCGCTTCTCACCTTGCTGTAGAGACCACCCTGCCAGCCATTTTTTGGGCATTCCTGAAGCTCCCTGAAGCCTGCTTCTAGCCCTGAGGTCACTTCAGCTCTGGACAGCAGCTAAAATCACCCAGTGTCTGGAGCCCCAGCTTTCCTCTGTGGCTCGTGGTTGGCACTATGGGTGAGATTTGGGGCTTGTTGCCTTGGCTGCTTTCTTTGGTTCTGGAGGGTGTGGTGCCAGAAAGAGGCCTGTTTAGAGAATCTGCTTCATCCGCTCCTTTCCCCTTGCCGGCTTTCTAGAGCTGCCTGGCCTTTGGGAAGTGATTTATGGCACCTCATTCCTGCACATCGCTCTGCACTGCCTAAAATGTCAGCAGGGTTGACACTGTCACCCCCACCTTACAGATAAAAATTGAGGCTCAGAGAGATGAAGTAGTTTGCTCGAGTCTTTCAGGGTTTAGTCCTTCTGCTTTGCTTCTCTTTGTTTATTATAAGGTGTCCCAAAGGATGCCCCTGAAGTCTCCATACGTAGGAAAAACGAGGAATTGTAGCTAAACGCACCGGAATTTACAAAATATTCATTATAAAATTTTACAAAGAGGTGGCCAGCATATAGAGAATATTCTGTAAATATTTTGTAAAATTTTATAATGAATATTTTGCAACTATAGGGACATTTAGCTGTAATTTCCTCTGTGTATGGCAACTTCAGGGGCAACTTAGGGACACCCCGTGCATGGTATGTTATTATAGGAAATTATGCAAATACATACAGTTAAAAAGTTTAAAATATTAGAAGTATATGGTGTAAGAGTCCCCTCACTCACCTGCCGTTCTTTGCTTTAGTGTGTATTAGTTCAGAAGTGCTGTGTGCCATGATACTTAGGAGCCTCGACTAGAGCCACAAAGACTTGAGTTTGGATCTGGGTTTGGCACTTTACTAGTTGTGTGACCTTGGATGAGGTAGTTAACTTCTGTGCCTCAGTTTTTCTATGTATAAAATGGGGGTGTTGACAGTAAACCCTACTGTAAAGTATTGTTGTGAGGATTAAATGAGTTGATAGTACATGTAGTGCCCAAGAGGGCCCCGCAAGGTCATTGCAATGTACAGGAGTCGACAATTACAGGCCATCCCCGAGTTCCAAACACAAACTGACGTTTGACTTGCATTTACAAATGGAAGCTATAGGTAAATGTACTTGTTGCAACTTACATACAAATTCAACTTAAGAACAAACCTACAAAATGTTTCTCACTCCTAACCCATGGACTATCTCCCCGGGACTGTCAACATGTGTACATATTCTTCAGTAAACAGGAAGGGCCGGGCAAGGCCCATCACACTGGGGTCGCAGCATGTTCGGAGGCTAAGGTGGGAGTATCACTTGAGGCCAGAAACTTGAGGTTCCAGTGAGCTGTGATCTCACCATTGCACTCCATTCTGGGCAACAGAGCAAGACTCTATCTAAAAAAATAGTAATAAAATAAATAAATGAGAAGTTCTATTTTATAAATTAGTGTCTGATTTGGGTTTTTTCCCCCATTCAGGAGTGTAATATTTCTTTTCTTTTCTTTTCTTTTTTTTTTTTGAGACAGAGCCTCAAGCTGTCATCCTGGATAGAGTGCTGTGGCATCACAGCTCACAGCAACCCCCAATTCCTGGGCTCGAGTGAGTCCCCTGCCTCCACCTCCCAAGTAGCTGGGACTACAGGCGCCCGCCACAACGCCTGGCCAGTTTTTGGTTGCAGCCGTCATTGTTGTTTGGCGGACCCTGACTGGATTCGAACCCACCAGCTCAGGTGTATGTGGCTGGCGCCTTAGCCTGTTGAGCCACAGGCACCGAGCCAGCAGTGTAATATTTCACAGTTACCATCCATATGTTACTCTATTCACTGATTTACCTCTTAGAAAATATTTATATTGTTTCCAGCCTTAAACTATTGTGAATAGCATTACAGCCAACAGTTTCTTTCTTTTTTTTGAGACAGAGCCTCAAGCTGTCACCCTGGATAGAGTGCGGTAGCATCACAGCTCACAGCAACCTCTAATTGCTGGGCTCAGCGAGTCTCCTGCCTCCGCCTCCCAAGTAGCTGGGACTACAGGCAGCCGCCACAACGCCCGGCCATTTTTTGGTTGCAGCCGGCATTGTTGTTTGGCGGGCCGGGCTGGATTCGAACCCGCCAGCTCAGGTGTACGTGTCTGGTGCCTTAGCCGCTTGAACCACAGGCGCCGAGCCCAGTCAACAGTTTCATATGTACTTTTGAGCAAATGTATGTGGATTTTCATAGAGCATAGTCATGAAAGCGTTACTGAGTCCAAAGGATTTATAAAATATAAATCCTTTTTTGGGTGGCACCTGTGGCCCAGTGAGTAGGGCGCCGCCCCATATACCGAGGGTGGCGGGTTCAATCCTGGCCCCGGCCGAAGCGCAACAAAAAATAACTGGGCGTTATGGTGGGCACCTGTGGTCTCAGCTACTTGGGAGGCTGAGGCAAGACAATTGCCTGAGCCCAGGAGTTGGAGGTTGCTGTGAACTGTGATGCCACAATACTCTACTAAGGGCGAAAAAGTGAGACTCTGTCTCTTTAAAAAAAAAAATATATATATATATATGTATATATATAATATACACACACCTTTTTTATTAATATTGCCAGATCAACTTCCAAAAGTGCTTTTATAAATTTACACCTTCTCCATCAATATATCAGATTCATCTTTTCCCCTGCATCTATACAGATACTGTTAATATCTTTAATATTTGCCATTTAGTTGCTCTAAAAATGATATCTCTACAGGACTTTTCTTTTTTTTTTTGAGATAAGTCTCACACTGTTGCCCTAGGTGGTAGAGTGCCATGGCATCACAGCTCATAGCAACCTCAAACTCTTGGGCTCAAGCTACTTGCTTCAGCCTCTCCCAAGTAGCTAGGACTATAGGCTCCCACCATGACTCCTGGCTGGTTTTTCTGTTTTCAGGAGAGATGGAGTTTTGTTCTTGCTTAGGGTGGTCTTGAACTCCTGAGCTCAGATGATTCACCAGCCTTGGCCTCCCAGGGTGCTGGGATTACAGGCATGAGCCACTGTATCTAGCCTTTCTGCAGGATTTACATGACAAAAAAGTTATTTTACTAAAAAGCAAGAGAGAAGACTTGGATATATGGGACATTTTAAAGCATGGTAATAAAACGGACACCTATATATGGAGCACTCACCAATAGTTTTGAAGCCCTGGGGTTCCTTCCAGATGGTAATCCCTGCTTCCTTGCTCCTTTGCTGAGAAGTAATCTGTCTTGAATTATGTGTTTATTTTCTTGCTTATTATATTTTCTACTACATGATCAAACGTTTCCTGGTTTGACATGTTTCGTACTGTAGATACATGTCATTTATATTCAGTAGTTGTTTTTTCTTCACATTAATTTTGAGATTCATTCATGTCCATGCATGTTGCTATAGTTCATTTATTTTCACAGTTGCATAGTCATTGTATTAATATGGCAGAGTTAATTCTTTTTATTTTATTTTATTTTATTTTTTTGAGACACAATCTCACTCAGACTGTCCCTTGGGTAGAGTGCCGTGCGTCATACCTTACAGCAACCTCTAACTCTTGGGGTCAAGAGGTGTCAACTCTGGGCGTCATAGCTCACAGCAACCTCCAACTCTTCAGGTCAAGCTATCCTCTTGCCTCAGTACAGATGGGGTCTCACTCTTGCTCAAGCTAGTCTCGAACTCCTGAGCTCAGGTAATCCACCCGCCTCAGCCTCCCAGAGTGCTAGGACTATAGGCGTGAGCCACTGTGCCTGGCCTAATTCATTTTCTTGTCAGTGAGCTGTCTGGCACACAACGTTGCTGTGAACATATTTCTACAGTTTGTTTGTTTGTTTGTTTATTTATTTTGAGACAGAGTCTCACCATGTCATCCTCCGTAGACTGCTGTGGCGTCACAGCTCACAGCAACCTCAAACTCCTGGGCTTAAGCGATTCTGTTGCCTCAGCCTCCCAAGTAGCTGGGACTACAGGCGTTCACCACAAGGCCCGGCCATTTTTTGGTTGTAGTTGTCATTGTTGTTTGGCAGGCCCAGGCTGGGTTTGAACCTGTCACCTCCCGTGTATGTGGCTGGCGCCCTAGCCGCTGAGCTACAGGTCTTGTCTTTAGATGAAATTCCTCCCCAAATGATAAGGCACTGTCATTCTCCTTTGCATTTCTCCAGTTCCTGAGGAGGGTGAGCCGCTTTCATGTGTCCATTAGACACTTCTATTTCTTTTTAGAGTTGCCCTCGCTCAGGTTTCTCTCAGCTCCACCCCTGCCACTTCGCTTGTCTACTTTTTCCAGTGTTCCACACCGCTTCTCTAAACCAAAGAGCCCACGTTTCTCAAAAGAAAGAGAATTGGGAAGATCCTTGAATCTGTCACCTGGAATTCACACAACACAGATTATTTTATTTATTTATTTATTTATTTATTTATTTATTTATTTATTTATTTATTTATTTTGAGACAGAGCCTCAAGCTGTCACCCTGGATAGAGTGCAGTGGCATCACAGCTCATAGCAACCTCCAATTCCTGGGCTCAAGCGAGTCTCCTGCCTCCGCCTCCCAAGTAGCTGGGACTACAGGCGCCCGCCACGACGCCCGGCCATTTTTTTTTGGTTGCAGCCGTCATTGTTGTTTGGCGGGCCCGGGCTGGATTCAAACCCGCCAGCTCAGGTGTACGTGGCTGGCGCCTTAGCTCGTTGAGCCACAGGCGCCGAGCCAACACAGATTATTTTAGAACTTAATATAGGTCCGTATTTGTAAGGAGCTTATGATTTTGAGGGGGAGATGCATAAATAAGTGTTTACAAAAGAAGGGGGTTGATGTCAGATGTGGCAGGTACAAACAGCAGGCGCCGAGGGAGGGAGGAGTGCTGGGCTGGGACCCTCTGGTGAGGGAGGGCGCCACCTGCCCTTGCAGGCTGAGTGGGAGGAATCCAAGTAGGAGAGGGTGTCCTGGAAGGGGAAAGGCAGGTGGCAGCAAGAAGACTCCTTAATGGGAACAGATGGGGATTTGGACGCCTTCCTACAAGCTCCTACAGGGATGTTGGGGACAGCGAGTGTACAGCACACTGGAGTGCTGGTGGGAGTCAAGGTGTTATGTGGTATAGATACTGACAGGCCTGGTTAGGAGCAGACATTAATGCCTTGACTAGGAGTTTTTTATTTTTGTTTTTATTTTTTTTTATTTTATTTATTTATTTTTTTTGAGACAGAGCCTCAAGCTTTCACCCTGGGTAGAGTGCTGTGGCGTCACAGCTCACAGCAACCTCCAACTCCTGGGCTCAAGGGAGTCTCCTGTCTCTTCCTCCCAAGTAGCTGGGGCTACAGGTGCCGCCACAACGCCCAGCTATTTTTTGGTTGCAGCTGTCATTGTTGTTTGGCGGGCCCAGGCTGGATTTGAACCAAACCAGCTCAGGTGTACGTGGCTGGCGCCTTTATTTTTGTTTTCTTTTTTTTGTTTTTTTTTTTTTTGAGACAGAGCCTCAAGCTATCACCCTGGATACAGTCCTGTGGCAACACAGCTCACAGCAACCTCCAATTCCTGGGCTCGAGCTAGTCTCCTGCCTCTGCCTCCCAAGTAGCTGGGACTACAGGCGCCCGCCACACGCCTGGCCATTTTTTGGTTGCAGCCGTCATTGTTGTTTGGCGGGCCCGGGCTGGATTCAAACTACCAGCTCAGGTGTACGTGGCTGGCGCATTAGCCCTTTGAGCCACAGGCGCCGAGCCTTTATTTTTGCTTTTAAAAGCTTTTTATTCAATAGTAACATGCATACAGAAAAGAGCGTATATCATAAGTGGATGCCACATCATTATATGTATCAAGTGAAAACTGAGGCCAGTGTTTTAAGCCAAGTTCTAACTGTTCCAAACGCTATTCTTTTTGTGCAAAGGAGAAAGTCAGACTGGGCTGGAAGGCAACAGACCAGGTATTAAATGTGGTTGTGATCTAGGTGCTGTTGTATATCATCTTGTTCTAACTATCAAAGATACCTTCTAAACGAAAAAAAGAAGCTGGCCAGGTTTGGTGGCTCACACCTGTAATCCTAGCACTCGAGGAGGATGAGGTAGGTGGATTGCTTGATCTCACAAGTTTGAGACCAGCTTGAGCAAAAGTGAGACACCGTCTCTACTAAAAATAGAAAAACTGAGGCAGAGGATCGCTTGAGCCTGAGTTGGAGGTTGCTGTGAGCTATAACCCCATGGCACTCTACCCAGGGTGACAGCTTGAGACTCTGTCTCAGAAAAAAAGCAGCAGCTGACACTAACATATATAGGAATTTGGTTGAATACATGAGTTTAATCCATAAAGTGGAATAGTAGTGGCCATTTGTAATTTGAAATTACAGTCACGTAGTTTTCACAAATTGCACACATTCTCCTGTAGCCAGCACCCGATACAGAAACAAATCACAGCTGGGCACAGTGGCTCACACCTGTAATCCTACCACTCTGGGAGGCCAAGGCAGGGGGATTGCTTGAGCTCAGGAGTTCGAAAGCAGCTTGAGCAAGAGCCAGACCCTGTCTCTACTAAAAATAGAAAAATTAGCTGGGTATGGTGGTGGATGCCTGTAATCCCAGTTACTCAGGGGGCTGTGGCAGGAGGATTGTTTGAATCCAGGAGTTTGAGATTGCTCTGCAATATGATGATGCCACTGTGCTCTGGCCAGGTGACAGAGTCAGGCTGTGTCTCAAAAAAAAAAAAAAAAAAGAAAGAAGCAAGTACTACAGAAGGTCCCTCATGTCCCCTCCTTCTTGGAATCATATAGCATACTTTTATATCTGAATTCTTTTTTTTTTATTTTATTTTTCGAATCCCAGCTGGATTCGAACCTGCCAGCTCAGGTGTATGTGGCTGGCGCCTTAGCCGCTTGAGCCACAGGTGCCGAGCCTCTAGTATGTGTTTTGATGGGAAACATTTGAATGTGTTGGGAGGCAAAGGAAAAGCTTCCTTTCACCTTCTGAAGGGTCACTTAAAATCACTTGACAAAAGGCAAATTAGTGACAGAAAAGATATACAAATGTATTTGATCATAGCTTTATTTATTTATATATTATTTTGGAGATAGAGTCTTATTATGTCTCCCTCTGTAGACTACTGTGACGTCAAAGCTCACAGCAACCTCCAGCTCTTGGGCTTCAGTGATTCTCTTGACTCAGCCTCCCGTGCTGGGACTACCAGCACCCGCCACAACGCCCAGCTATTTTTTGTTGCAGTTTGCCTGGGGCTGGGTTAGAACCCTCCACCCTCGGTATATGGGGTGGGCGCCCTACTCACTGAGCCACAGGCATTGCCCTTGAAGAATATTTAGTGTGAGGGAGTTAATCATAAAATATTAAAAGGGAAAAAACAAAAATGTAACTATGTACAATAGTATACCTTTAAAATAGGCACAGAAGAAAGTAAAAATATGCATAGAAAAATTTTAAGAAATATACAATTTTGGGCAGCCCCTGTGGCTCATCATGTAGGGCACTGGCCCCATATACCAAAGGTGGCAGGTTCAAACCTGGCCTTGGCTGAACTGCAAAAAACAAAAAAATAGCCGGGCGTTGTGGCGGGCACCTGTAGTCCCAGCTACTCGGGAGGCTGAGGCAAGAGAATCACCTAAGCCCAGGAGTTGGAGGTTGCTGTGAGCTGTGACGCCACGGCACTCTACCGAGGGCGATAAAGTGAGACTCTGTCTCTACAACAAAGAAAAAAAAAATGTACAATTTTAATGGGCTCTTTTTTGGTAGTAGGATTATAAATGCTTGTTCTCTTCATTATATTCTTTAGTTTTTGTCCCTGAAAATACTTAAAAGAATATTAATTTTTTTAAAAGAAAAGGCTTATTTTACTCATCACAATTCTCTGGAGATTGCTATTGCATGTGTCAATAGTCTTTCTTTCTTTCTTTTTTTTTTTCAATAGTCTGTTTCTTATTTTTGCCAAGTAACATTCCATAATAATGGATGTACCGTGGTTTAACCATTTACCTATTGAAGGTTTGTTTCTAGGATTGAGTGATCACAAATAAAGCGACTGTGAACATTCATGTACAGGTATTGTTGTAGCTTTTGTGTGAATATAAGTCTTCGTTGCTCTGGAAAAAATCCCCAGGAGTACAGTTGCTAGGTTGCATGGTAATTGCATGCTGTGTTTTTTAGGAAAGTGTGTCATCTTACATTCCCATCAGCAGCGTGTGAGCGATTCAGTTTCTCTGCATACTCACCAGCATTTGGTGTTTTTATTTTTGCTGTTCTCCTAGGTGTTTAGTAGTATTTGACTGTGGTTTAATTTCTGTGTCCCGAATGGCTGATGTTGAACATGTGTCTATTTGCCATCTCTATGTCTTCTTCACTGAAATGCCTCTTTGTGTCTTTTACCCATATTGTAACAAAATATTAGGGAATAGGATCTGTATGTTCCTGAGAGATATAAAAGATCTATAGGTTTCTTTCCTTTTTTTCCCCCTCCTTGCCTTCCTCCCAGGGTTAGGCTAGCTTCATAAAACAAATTGGGAAGTGTTCCCTTGGCTTTTTTTTTTTTTTTTTTTTAGGGACACAGAATCTTATTTAGTCACCCTCCGTAGAGTGCTATGGTGTCGTCATACTTACAGCAACATGAAACTCCTGGGTTTAAGTGATCCTCTTGCTGCAGCCTCCCAAGTAGCTGGGGCTATAGGCGGCTGCCACAACACCCAGGTAATTTTTCTATTTTTAGTAGAGATGGAGGTTTCACTTTTTGCTCAGGTTGGTCTTGAACTCCTGAGCTCAAGCTATCCGCCTGCCTCAGCCTCCCAGAGTGATGGGATTATAGGTGTGAGCCACTGTGCTGGGCCTGTTCCCTTGTCTTCTGTTTCCTGGATGAGATTATGTAGAATTGGTGCCAATTCTTTAAACATTGGGTAGAAGTCTGCAGTGGAATCATCTGGGCCTGGAGAATTTTTTTTCTTATTTTTAAATCTTTTAAATTATGAATTTAATTTTCTTACTGGTTATAAGATTATTCGGATTGCCTATTTCATATTGGTGAATTATGGTAGTTTGTGTTTTTCAAGTAATAAGTCCATTTAATTTAAATTGATACATTTGGCTCGGTGCCTGTGGCTCAACGGGCTAAGGTGCCAGCCATGTACACCTGAGCTGGCGGGTTCGAATCCAGCCCGGGCCCGTCAAACAACAATGACGGCTGCAACCAAAAAATGGCTGGGCGTTGTGGCGGGCGCCTGTAGTCCCAGCTACTTGGGAGGCGGAGGCAAGAGACTCGCTTGAGCCCAGGAATTGGAGGTTGCTGTGAGCTGTGATGCCACAGCACTATCCAGGGTGACAGCTTGAGGCTCTGTCTCAAAAAAAAAAAGGTCCTGTAGCCTAGCAAATTGGCACATAAAGATAACCATCACAGTAATCTATCACAGACACTGTGATATTGGCATAAAGGTAAGGAAATAGGCTGGTGGACTATTTTGAGAGACTAGAAATCAAAATATATACATATGGACAGTGATTTCAATGAGAGTTCAATGGCAGGCAGTGGTGAGAAAATAGTCTTTTGTATAGTAGGTCAATTAGATGTTCCCATGCAAAAAATCACCTTTAAGCCATACCTCTCACCATATACAAAAATAAACTCAAAATGGACCACAGACATAAATGCAAATCCTAAAACTATAAAATTTCTAAAAGTCCTTTGTTATCTTGTGTTAGGAAAAGATTTCTTAGTGACAATATCAAAAATATGATCCATAATGAACCAAATTAATAAGTTGGATATAATAAATATTTTAAAAAGACATTGTAAAGAGAATGAATAGACAAGCCACAGATTATGGGTAAATATTTGCAAAGCATACATTTAATAAGTGACTTGCTTTCAGAATTTAGAAAGAACTCTAAGAAGTGAGTAATAATGAGTAACCTAACTTAAAAAATGGTCAAAAGAGATTATGAGACACTTTGCCTAAGTGGCACCTGTGGTTCAAAGGAGTAGGGTGCTGGCCCCATATACTGGAGGTGGTGGGTTCAAACCTAGCCTTGGTCAAATCTGCAAAAAAAAAGAGGCACTTTGCCAAAGGCAATATGCAGATAACTAGAGACCAGCCTGGGCAACATAGTAAGGACCTGTATCTACAAAAAAAAAAAAAATTATCCCAGCATGATGGTTCATACCTGTAGTCTCAGCCACTTGAGAGGTTGAGGCAGGAGGATTATTTGAGCCCAGGAATTTGAGGCTACAGTGAGATATGATTATACCACTGCATTCTAGTCTGGGTGACAGGGTGAGATTCTGTCACAAATATATATATATATATATATATGTATAATATATATTTTTGTGTATATATACACACACACACACACACACACACATATATGAATTAGTATATACACATACAGATGGCAGGCAAGTAAGCAGGTGAATAGATGCTCCACATCATAGTCATTAAGAAAAGCAAATTAAGGAAATGTACATTTAAAAATGCACTATGATACACAACTATTAGATTGGCTAAAATAAAAAAAAAGCTGATGATATCTAGTGCTGGGAAGCAAGGGGAAGAACTGGAACATTCGTGTACTGCTGGTGCGATGTCATATGTTACAATCTCTTTGGAATGCAATTGGGAGGTCTATCAGATGTTCAACATATAACCAATATATGACACAAACATTTCACTCCTACATAACGACCCAGAAGAAATGAAGACCTTTGTCTGTGAATGTTCATAGGAGCTTTATTTGTAATAGGCCCAAACTGAAAACTACCCAAATGTTCATCAACACAAGACCCCATCGCTACTAGAAATAGAAAAAGTAGGCTCGGCGCCTGTGGCTAAAGCAGCTAAGGTGCCAGCCACGTATACCTGAGCTGGCAAGTTCGAATCCAGCCCAGGCCCACCAAACAACAATGATGGCTGCAACCAAAAAAAAAAAATGGCCGGGCGTTGTGGCGGGCGCCTGTAATCCCAGCTACTTGGGAGGTGGAGGCAGGAGACTCGCTTGAGCCCAGGAATTGAAGGTTGCTGTGAGCTGTGAAGCCACGGCACTCTACCAAGGGTGACAGCTTGAGGCTCTGTCTCAAAAAAAAAAAAAAAAAAGAAATAGGAAAACTAGCCAGATGTTGTGGCGGGCACCTGGAGTCCCAGCTACTCAGGAGGCTGAGGCAAGAAGATCACTTAAGCCCAGGAAATTGAGGTTGCTGTGAGCTATGATGCCACGGTGTTCTACCCAGGGCAATGGAGTGAGATTCTGTTGGAAAAAAACATCGAACTGATATACAGTGGCAGAAACCAGATCTGTGTTCTCCTGGAGATGGTAGGGAGAAGCAAGCGGGGGGTGGGGGTTACAAAAAGCCCAGGGAACTTGCAGATGATAAGTATGTTCATTACCTTCATTATGGTGCTACTTTCAAGAGTGTCTCCATATATCAAAACTTATCAAGTTGCACACTTTAAATGTGTGTAGTTTATTGTATGTTGATTATATTCCAATAAAGTTGTTAAATAAAAAGTAAATGTAGGCTAATGACAGGGAATTTCAAACGAAGTAACTAAAGGACCCCAAGAGCTAAAGTTGCATATTTTTCAGTCTCACGGTTCTTAAATGGAGCTTGGAATCTCCAGTTCAGACTCTGCCAGTTTTAGCCCCTCAAGTCCCACATTTACCATTTGTAAAATGGGAGTAATAACCGTTTTCACTCTGCTACCTATCTCGAGGGGACTGTTGTGGGGAGCAAAGGCGGGAATGCACGTGCAATTGCTTTGCAGACTGCAGCGCCCCGTGCAAATGTTCGCTGTGGGTCGGGTGTTATGTGCCATCTGCACGCTGTTCTTGCCCAATATGTATGCTTCATGCCAGCTCAAGCCCTAATAGCCCGTGCATAAAGTATAATTAATTGTACAAGTTACTGGAATTGCATTGAAATCTAGTATTCAGGGCATGACACATCCTAAATATATAACAGATTTTGAAATAAATCAGTTTCAGCCCAAACCAGAATGCAGGAAACAGAGATGCCTTCTGACATATGCCAAGCCAGAGAGACCCACCCAGACAGGGATGGAGGCCAGGGCCAGGGAACGCAGCCAGGGTGCAGGCGTTTTGTATTTCCTGCTGGAGGCTGTTACAGGGGACAGTGACCCCCTCACATGGCCAGCCCCGATGTGCGGAGAGGCTCTCTACATTTGGAGCCAAGCTTCCTTGGAAATTAACTGCTTTTTATCTTGCCTTCTCCTAGGAGCCAGCCATGAGTATGGGGCCACGAATCACAGTTACTTAGCCAAAGTTCAAGATGACAAAAGGAGATGTGGGTAAAAACCCTCACCCTCCTTCCATTCCCTCCCTCGCCATTGTTATTAAGCTGATCCTGAACACAGCTGGTACTTTCCCCATAATTTGGATTCACTTGTAATTATTGGCACTTTCCCCCAATACTCGCCTAGTACCTGTGGTTTGGGCCTGGCTTTCCCCTGCTGACGTGGGAAGGGGACAGCCTATGTACGGGGTCGGGCTGTACTTGGGCAGGGCTGTGGGGGACACTGTGCAAAGGCAGGGCTGGCATTCCCGGGTGAGCCCTGCCTGAAAAGGAGCATTTGGGAAACCAAACAGGAAGTGCAGATGTGGCTCAGGCGGGAGGCGGGAGGGTGTGGTGAGGGCTGTGTGTGGAGAGGGGAGCACAGCAGAATCAGAGAAAACAGTGGCACGACGTCAGAGAATGAAGTGACTTCAAGCTGAATTGCCAGTAGTAAGTCAAGGAATAGAGCAGAGAGTGCTGTAAGAATGTCTTATACAGGCTGGACCCTCTTTCCTGGACTCCCAGCATCCCCTGGTTGCGGATGGTCATGGCTGGGCACTAGCAGAGACCATTAGCTGGGAGGAGTGGGCAGGCAGCTTGCAGGAATTCATGAGTGTCTTTAAAAGTTTTAGGCAGAGACATTGCAAGAAATGCTGTATTGTGAAGGGGCAGAGCTTGGGCCAAGGGATCCCCCCTGGGGTTGGGAAGTACATTTCTCCATCACTTGAAATATTAATCCTGGCTCAGCTTAGCTAGGCTGGTGGCTTGGGACACCCGAGCACTGCCCCAAGTAGTTTTTGCTCTCAGATCCGCCTGGAGGCCAGTTTAGGGGTTCCTAGTAGGCCCCACCTTTTCTATAAGAGGAAAGATGATGTGAAGGTGCTCTGAAGCTTCAGTGCAGAACCAAATGCAACCAAACTCCTAGGTAGATGCTTGAGAGTTGCTCATCAGCCGTGGTTAGTGTTGTTGGCCATCTTTCTTTTCTTTCTTTTTTTTTTTTTAATAAATTTTATTGTGTATATTTAGGGTATACTATATGATCTTATGAAATGCCTATAGATAGGAAAACGTTTACTGTAATAAAGCAAATTAACATATCCGTCCTCTCACATGGTTACCCATTTTTGTGTGTGTGGCAAGAGCCTCTAAATTCTACTCATGTAGCGTGAATCCCACATACCGTCCAGTTTTATTCCCCGTGCTCCTCACGTGGCACATGAGCTCTCTAGACTGGCTCGCCCTGTGCATCTGCCTCTTTGTAACCTCTGAATGACAACTCCCCCTTTCCTCCCCCCAACCACTTTTTGTTTTCTATCTCTGTATATTTGAATGTCGTTGTTGTTCTTAGATTCCACACATAAGTGAGATCATGTAATATTTTTCTTTCTAGGTCTGGCTTATTTCACTTAACATATTGTACCTCAGACGTTTCCATATTGTAGCAAATGGCAAAATCTCATTTTTTTAAGGCTGAATAATATTCTATTACATGTATGTACCACAAACACCACCTCATAAAGACATCCACTCCCATGCTTATTGCTGCATTATTCAGTCGTCAAAACAGGGAACCAACTTAACAAATGGATAAAGTTGGCCGTCTTTCTGAAGATATTTCTAGGAGGAGTAAACCACCAAGTTCCAGGCATCTCAGTGTACGTCCCTTGATCCATTTTATCTCCTGCGGTTAGAGGGATGACCATGGGTCTGAAGCTGTAGAACTCTCCTGGAGAAGACAGAAAGTGGAGGGACAGGGACATAGAGAGGGGGTCGAGAACCAACCTTACTTTTGTCACATTTTTGCTTGGTGTCAGGAGGCTAGTGTTACGAGAGAAAGAGGGTCTAGCCACCGTCAGTGTCAGCCAAATGCAGAGACAGGTTTCGATCTGACTGGCTTTATTATCAGAAGGCCCGTGATCCTGGAGAACAGCGAGAGTAGCCTCTCAATGCTGTTCTGCCTCAGTTACAATTCTAATAACTTTTATAATGAAATGCAAGGAAACCAACCTAGAAAAGTTTAATTTTATCTGATTGGAAGTAACATCAAAGTAGTCTTCATCCTAACAATGTAACATGTTTAAACAACAGAAAGGTGATTTTCTGTTGATATGTTAAGAGAATCATTAAAGAAAACCTATCATCCAAGAAACCTTTAATTCACCAACATCACCACCTTATTGTCCATCTGTGACTACGTCCTCAAGTCTCCTGAGATAAACATCCTCACGGTCATGGAGGAGCCCTAACTGGATAATCACAGGGGCGGGGTGTGTGGGGAAGAATGTGTACTCGGCAGGCTGGGTTCACTGCGCTGCTTCAGCTTAGCTGCTCAGACTCCATCTTGTAGGCTGCTTTTCTGGCTTCACTAGGGTTCACTTTTATTAATTTGCAAGTTATTATTGTTTGGTAAGTGTGATATCATTAAACTCCAGATAAAGAGGCACAAGCAGAACCCTGGTAACTAAGTGGGAGAGGCACATGTGTGATCAGTGGTTCGGGGGCGGATTCCAGGCAGAGGCTCTGAGGCTTGCTTCCCTGGCTACTGAAGGAGCCGTTGCAGGGCTCGGAAAGGGCAAGTTCAACAGCCCCACTGCTAGACACTGCTCATCGTGTTTTTTTCACAGTGCCTTTAGCAAAGCCAGCTTGGTCACACCAGGGCATGCTGCTTGTCCCAAATGTCTGCATGGTTAGGGGATAGGCTAAGGAGCACAGTCCTGCAGAAATGTAATTTGAAATGTAAAAAGCATAAACTCTTCCAGACACTGGAGAGGCCTTTTTGTTCCATGTGGTAAGGCCTTTTTCTTCTGAGCTGAAGCTCCTTGTGCAAGCTCCACGCTGAACAAGTGAAAGTGTGTGCTTCTCCACGGGGGCACACACCCCACAGGGGCACGTGGCAGACAGTGGGGTGGTACAGGGAGCCACGTAACAATCATCGTGTACCTCCAGTTCAGATCATTGTACTCAATAGGAAGTAGCTGAAAACATTTTTCTTCTTCATGGAATATAATTGAAACTGTGTGCGAGATTTCACAAAAGTAGTTTTGAGCTTTCTTCCTGCCGCTCCGGGTGGTTCCTCTCAGACTCCCAGGAGGAGGCTCAGGAGTCGCCTGGGACCCCCAAGCCCACCATGGTGTTAAGTGTTTCTGTCCAAAAATATATTTAGTCCTTCTTTGCCATTTTTACAACTAATTCTACTGGTAGAATATAATTCTTTAACTTTAAGGCTTTACATTTCAGTAACATGAGAATACCAATCCCCATCTCAAAGTACCTTTTGACAATTGTCAGCCATGGCTGTCTCAGTGTGAATGGAATCCATTAGCCTCTAAAAGCAAAGCAAAATTTGGTAAAGAGAGGGAGGCACTCAAGGGTGGGGGTAGGATGCATTTCCTTGGTTTCTTGATGTTGCTGCAGACCAGTCTTGCAGTCATGCAAAGAGCCTAACTTTATTCCATATGGCCTGAAGGAACTATTGCAATGGCCTCATGGGCTAAGAAGAGAGGGGGTTTTTTGGAGACTCACCTTGTCACCCTTGGTGAAGTGCCCTGACATCACAGCTCACACTAACCTCAAACTGCTGGGCTTATGCGATTCTCTTCCCTCAGCCTCTCAAGCAGCTGGGACTACAGGTGCCCGCCACAACGCCCGGATGTTTTTAGAGAAGAGATCTTGCTCTGGCTCAGGTTGGTCTCAAACTGGTGAGCTGAGGTGATCCACCCGCCTCGGCCTCCCAGAGTGCTAGGATTATAGGTGCGAGCCACTGTGCCCAGCCAAAAGAGAGGTTCTCATTCAGCAGGGGTATCATCAATATTGCTGCTGATTTGCCACTGAGCACCTGCCTGCCCGGGGGGAAGATTCAAGTTCAGTGTCATGAACTGAACTAAAGTGAAGCTTATATGATTTGGGGGAGGGAGGAGCTATTTAAGAAAATAAAAAAAAAATACATCTCATATGAAAAAAAAATCTTACCTTTGCAAATTTATACAAATGCATGAAGAATATAGTAGAACCTCCACAGTTGACCACCTCCCTACATTGACTATCTCTTTAAGTTGACCAAATTTTCATAGACTGGCATGCACCACATGGCCGTATCAGTGTAGTAAGCCTACTTCCTTATATTGACCACTTCCATATGTTAACCAGCTTGTTATAGTCCCTTGGGTGGTCAACTTACAGAGGTCCTACTATATCTTGCTGCTCCCCAAAGGTCTTGGAAGGGTCCTGTACAACTGAGGGGCTGGAAACCTAAGTCTCATTAGCTTGTCAGTAATCTACCTCTGTTTCTGTATTTGAATATATTTATCTATTTGGTGGTGGGAGTTTTGAGGGTTGCTAGTAATGTATTATTTTCTCTCCCAGATGTAGCAATCTGTGTTTTTCCAAGCTGCATCTCATTTTATAGCTTCCTGCCTAAATTTTCCAGTCTCTTTGGGTCCATATCTATTTCTTCTTTCTGGCTGGGCTTTAGAGCGGCTTCTTGGGAGATGTTCAGGGGCATTCAAACAATGGGCTTGGTCCAGGAGGTTGGAATTTCCTGAAAGACAGCAGGCGTCTCTGGTGGGTTGTTGGGATAGACTGATCAACAATTTTTAACCCTGGGGATGGAGTTGTACCAGGCCATGCCAAAAGCCTTCCAGAGGCGGCTCATATGGAAGCCATCAGTTCTAGTCCCACTGGTTAGCTAACTTGCAGGCAGCCAAACCTGGGGACCAGAGCTCCCATGCCCAGAAGCAAAAGTACCATATGTCCTAAACCAGCTAAGGGAGCTGATAGAAAGTCTTATACCCCCAAAGACTCTCCATTCTCCCATCCATGTCCTTAAAAATATGCTGAATTTGTTAATATTCACAATATTATTCTGCAGTGAAGATGAAGCTCATCACAAATCAGTTAACTTTACTTTCAGCCTTACTATCCTCCAAAGGCCTCCCGTCGCATTTATGATAATTTCCAAATTCTAAATACTAGTACTCTCCTCTTATCTTACTTCTCCCTCTCACACTTCAGGATCAAGCTGCACTCAAGTTATGATGTCGGTTCCATAGATGTGCACTGAACTCTTTCTTTCTTGCCTTTCCACGTGTCCTTGCCTCTGTCTGGAACACTCACATCTCCTTTACCATCGGTTGACTCCTACAATGAGCTCTCAACTTAGAAACACAAGCTATACTCCTATATTACTTTGGACACTCATCACATTTCACTATTATCTCTAATTTAATACCTATCTCCTCCACAAAGCTTTTTGTTTTAGTTATCTACTGCAACATAACAAGTTATCAAGCTTAGTGGCTTAAAACAATGTTTTTATTAACTCTCATGATTCTGCAGGGTGACTGGGCTCATCTGGGTGATTTTTCTGCCCTAAATGCTGTCATTTGGATCTTCAGTCATCTGGGGACTGAACTAGGCTAGAGTCCCTAAGACAGCTGATCCATGTGGCTGATAGTTGGTGTAGGCAGTCAGTTGGAAGCTCAGCAAGGGCTGGGGACTAGAGTGCCCCAATATTTCTCCAGGTAGCTTGGGCTCTTGATAGCCTAGATACTAGATTCTAAGAGGAAGACAGTGAAAATGGCAAGTCTTCATAAGAACACTGGGTCAAGTGTCCCAGGATTTCACTTCTGCTGCATTTTATCAGTCTAAGTCTAAGCAGTCATAAATCCAATGGGAGGAGAAATAAACTTCACTCTTCAATAGATAGTGGTATGCTCATATGGGGGGAGGAATTGATGGTACCCATTTAAAAAATTATCTAGCACACTATGAAACCAATAACTAGGTCAGTGTTGTTCCCCAGCACCTGACTCAGTGCCTAACCACTAAGAGTTGGCACGCTGTCCATTTGACCGAAGCATCTCTCTCATCTAATTCTTTGCTAATGCTTAGGTTTGGTCTTTGTGTTTGATGCATACCCTTCTCTCCAGACTATGTGAGTTTGACTTTTCCTCTTTATGCCTTGCCAAAAGGAAAAGTAACAACTCCAATAATATGTTGCTTAAGAGATTTATTGCTGAAAACCAAAAAGGTGCTAGATGCAATTGGAATGTTATATGTGTTAGCTAAAAGGAAGGTTCCAGCTGCTGCTGGGCAGGTTACTAGGCCTGTAGGAACAGGCCTTCCTCCACCACCTCTATTTCTGACACTGCTATATCTGACCCCTAGAATATAGGCAAAGAACGAGAAATTAGGAACTTGAATTCTGTTATCTGGTGACATGCGCTTGGAATTTGGCCACCCCAGCTGGGATTTTTTTGGCCATCTTTATGGTTTCTATAGAACTTGGTGAGTGTGATTAGAAATGTTTCTTGATCTCTCTGTCATTGGTTAGGAAGACACAGGATGCCATTCTCTTCCTCTTTTTTTATTTTTTTAAGTTAATCAATTTCTTTCTTTTTTTAATTAAATCATAGCTGTGTACATTAGTGCAATCAAGGGGTACAATGTGCTAGTTTCATATACAATCTGAAATGTTTTCATCAAACTCTTTAACATACCCTTCATGGCATTTTCTTAGTTATTGTATGAAGACATTTATATTCTGCATTTGGTAAGTTTCACCTGTACCCTTCTAAGCCATTCTCTTCTAATTGTTAGGAAGAAAGAGGGCATGGTGAAGTCTGTCATTGGTGGAATTTTAGTCAGCCCATTAAATATGGGGTTGGTTGCCACCATCACAACCCTCACTGAAGGAACACCCCTGTGATTAAGATCACATATGCCATCCTGGGAACACAGTGTTTTGGGGAAGAAGACATCTCTCTTCCTCAGTCTTCAGCTATGGTATGGTGATACCTATCCAGACGTATGCTTTTCATGCTCTCTCCACCCAACTTTAAGATAGAGAAATGAGGTGATCACATGCTTCAATTCATGGCATCCTCCTCAGATTATGGAAGACTATAACTTTCAGGTTCTATGTTTTTTTCTTCCTTGCATATTTTGAAGATGTTAACTACTCCTTTGTCCTTGTTTTCAGTGTTGAGAAGTCTGATATGAATCAGATGCTTGCATTTTTGTAGTCTTCTTTCCTCCCTAGAAGCTGTTTTTGGATATTCTTTTCATTATAATGTGTTTTAGAGAGGTTTGTTTTTTTTTTGTTTTTTTTTTGAGATAAAATCTCACCATGTCGCCCTGGGTAGAGTGCCGTGGCATCATAGCTCACAGTGACTTCAAACTCTTGGACTTAAGAGATTCTCTTGCCTCAGCCTCCCAAGTAGCTGGGACTACAGGCGCCCGCCACAATACCCAGCTAGTTTTTGGTTGCAGTTGTCATTGTTGCTTAGCAGGCCTGGACCAGGTTTGAACCTGTTACCCTCAGTGTATGTGGCTGGTGCCCTGCTGACTGAGCTACAGGAGCCGCCAAAGAGTTTTTTTTCTTATCAATCCTTTTTGGCATTCAAGGCTGAAAATTATGACATTTACCGATTTATGAAGGCCCACTAACTAGTACTTTGGGCAGATGGATACGAATATCCTGTGTATGCAAAATTGTAGATGTTGAACTTTTCTGGATGTGTGGATATATACATATGGTAAGCATTTAAAATGGGCTTTACAGACTGCTACAGGTACTTAATAAACATTTGTGAGTGAGTGAATGAATGAACAAATGAGTAGCACATTGCATAGCACATGCTAAATTCAAGTGAGCTGTTATTATTAACAGAAGTACCACATATGGATAGAGAAATGCAAAAAACTTGATCATGGCCTTGAAGAAGTCTTATTCAAGTTGAAACAGGTAGATAAACTTGTAGTACTTACCACATCATAATGCAAGATTGAAATACTATAGCATCACAGAAGAGGGAGTTAGTTTACCCTGGGTAGAGTGCTGGGGCATCCTCATAGCTCACAGCAGCCTCACACTTTGGGCTCACGTGATTCTCTTGCCTCAGCCTCCGCAGTAACTGGTACTACAGGCACCTGACACAACACCCAGATAGTTTTTCTATTTTTAGTAGAGATGAGTTCTTGCTCTTGCTCAGGTTGGTCTTGAACTACTGAGCTCAAGGAATCCACCCACCTTGGCCTCCCCAAGTGGTAGGATTACAGGTGTGAGCCACCATATCTGGTCTCCTATTTTCCTTTCAGATGACAACCTAGATTTTTTTCTTTTTGATGAGCTAAATTTGTGTTTGGGGAATCTACATCTGATGACGACTTCCCCATTTTGCAAAGAAGGTGAGTTTAGTCACAGGAGAGAGGAATTCAAGGATTTGCCTGACCCATCAATCTGGCCTGGGAAGTGAGCAGACCTAACTCACACCAAAGTCTCGGTTTTTCCATTAAGAGCACTTTCTGGTAGCAAACTCTGAATGCAGCTAGAAATCAGGACATGCTATGAAATGTGCTCCTTTCGGGCATAAGTGAACCTTGTGCAGCTTAAACCACTTGTTTTACAAACAGGAGAAAATTTATGGTTAAAATTTTTCTCTGGGGTACAGCTAATTAGAGTTTGTACTTTCAATACTATTAGCAATTTGGGTGTCATTACCCAGAGCTTACCCAATGGTAAGCATTTAAAATGGGCTTTAAATGCTCATCTTACTTGGCCAAAGGATATAACCCAGGGCTTAAAATCAGCTAAGCTTGCAGAAGTCATTTTGGAGAAGGCAGGGGCTCTCTCAGCTGCAAATGATACATTTCAAGTCAAAACTTGCCCCTCTTTCTACCTGCCCGAAGCTCCACAATTTGACATGAGGTAGGCATATGAGTTCAGAATGCAAAATCGGGACTGTTTCGGCAGGAAAGCAAGCTTGAAGAGAAGCCCCATAAAGCACAGCAGCAGAGAGCAAGAAAAGATACTCCTACTTTGTTAGCCATGTAATTTCCTAATGGGTCTGAAGGGATTCTGGGGACCTCAGATATCTTCAGCAAAGTGAACCTGCTTATAGCCTGGTTAACAGGTTGTTCTGACCTCTAGGAAGCTTAATATCAGGTCTAATGAAATGCCACACGTGGCTGACATCAGAGGCTGTCTCAGACCACACATCAAAGGGAAGGAAGTGGATGCTTTGATCCTCTCCATCATAACTATGGAAAGTTTTAACAAAAGGATAAGGGAGCTGAGGGTGGGGGTGTGATTCAAGGGCTTTGGTTTTTTTTTCTGCTGTTAATACTGTTCTCTAAGTTGGAGAACAGGCTGGCAGTGGGTATAGGAAGCGTCGAAGTTCACCTCTGAGGGATTCTTCTGGTGTGATTTGGGGGCTGAGGGCTCCATCTGTCTTCCCCCAAATCCCTCCCCAGCCTGTGCAGGGATTTCTAATATTAGAGCTTCATTTATTTAGCTTGAGTCTTAACTCTTGAGACTATACACTCATCCTAAGAAAAAGTAACTGAAGCCCTGTTATCGTACTCTTTTGTTAAAAGTGCCATGTGTAGAGTGAGTTTTAGATCTTGTCATTACTTGGCTAAAGCTCTCTGGGCTCCTAGGGAACACAGGGTGTAGTGTGGATGTATTCTCTTGGGGCCCACGTTCCTTCTGTGACCGGGCCCTGTCTGACCCTTGCTTCACGTGTCTACTCCTCCCTACATAACCCATTCATCTCCAGCTGTTGCCCCAAACTGTCCTGTGGCTGTTCATCCATATCCACGTGGCTGCTTGCCCCTGCCCGAGGACCTGCTATTCTCTGGGGCAGAATGGCCAGCCACTGTCAACCTGGTGCCCGACAGAGAGAGAAGGCTGAGATTCTCAGGCAGATGGTGAATAGCCATTTTATATCCTAGTGTATCTTTGTTTCTTTTCTTCAGGTTCTCAGGGAAAGGGAGTGAATGAGAGGGCACCACACCCACCCCAGGGCCTAGAGGAGGGCAGTCCGCGGTTTGTCTGCTGCTTTGATTGGGGTTAGCCTAATTCCAGGCAGTGCCAACCAGGAAGCTGAGGCAGAGCTGAGGTGCTGGTGCTCTGAGGGCACAGGGGCAGACCTGGCACACTTGGGAGGAGAGAAAAAAGTGGCAGGAGGCAGAGGAAGGGTGAGGTTTCAGAGGCAGAGCCAAGGTTAGGCAACCCTGGCTAGGGAGAGAATGGGAAGGGGGCTGCCCCAACTGCAGTGAGGCCAGGGGCAAAATAACCCAGTCGCCATGAACATTGCAGAGAAGGTTTTCCCTCAGCAATTAAAAAGAGTCTGAATAAAACATCTGTAAGTAATTACTGAGGACCTGGTGAGTCTGAGGAGGTGAAAAGATACATTTTGGTGGAAGGTGAGTGAGGTGGGCTGAAGTGAGACACGGGGCTGGGAGAAAGAAGCTGCCATGTAGCTGTCCCCTCTCTCCCCTTGGGAATGCCAAGGTCCATTAAAGGAAGGAAACTCTTCTCTGGTGCCCTATGTGTCTCTGGGCCCACCTGCCTGAGAGAGAGCAGTGACAGTTTCTTGCTTTACACAGTAACACTGGGGCCTAGGCTGCACTCAAACAGTAAGTCGTTAAGCCTGGATGCTTTGGAGGTAAAAGTCCAGCTCCAGTGACAGGGCCAGAGGCTGAGGCATGCAAGGCATGTCATCAGTAAGTCTTAGGAACCTGCAAGCTGTGGTTTAGCAAGACAATGAGTTTCTGCCTCCAGGTGATCATGGGCCTCCAGAGACCAGAGATACAATCAACTCTTTCCCCTGCTGTGGCCTTGTGCCATATCAGTTAAAGGTTAAATAGGCAAAACATGTTTTGTGAAATTATTATTTTTAGAGTTAGAAGAATGTGTATCAGTTAAGCAGTAAAATAGCAGGTTTTAGGGAGAGGCTAATGGATTTTTTGCAATAGACCTTTGAAGTCATTGAATGATTATAGATTAACAGTATGTACATGTAGAATTGGCTATTTAAGTTGGTCAGAAATAAAGAAATTTGCTACTTGCCATCAAGAGCTTGTAGCCATTCTTTGCCTATACTATTTCTTTTTTTTTTTTTAACTTTATCATTGTTTAATGGATCTTTATTTTATTTTTTATTTTTTTATTAAGTCATTTGTACATAGATCATACATACATTTATGCCTTTATGTGTTTCGATGTGTGGATTATTTGTACAAATTGGAGTTCTTACATGCTACAAATCAACATAGCTTTCACCTCATTTACCCAATTACAGCATTAAGAGAGTTGTGTTCTACTCCTGTTAGATCCAACTTGTACTTACATTATGCTCCATAGGTGTGGTTCCCCTATTAACCCTCCCTCTATCAACCCATACCCCTCCCTTCCTTTCCCCCTCCCCTTCCCTTATTCATCCTAGGCTATAGTTGTGTTTCATTTTTCATATGCAAGTGTGAGTGATTACAAATTGGTTTCACAGTAGTACTGAATACATTGGATATATTTGTTTCCATTCCTGAGATACTTTACTAAGAAGGATATTTTCCAGCTCTATCTATGTAAACACAAAAGAGGTAAAGTCTCTTTTTTTAATGCTGCATAGTATTCCATAGTATATGTATACCACAATTTATTAATCCATTCGTGGGTCAATGGGCACTTGGGCTTCTTCCATGACTTGGCAATTATGAATTGAGCTGCAATGAACAATCTTGTGCAAATATATTTATTATCAAG
>CAUYRH010066486.1:0-25774 GCA_963574655.1 Perodicticus potto | reverse complement strand
AGGGACAGAGGTGAGGTCAAGGAGGCAGGAGGAAACGGAGAGGCCTCCTTTCTACAACATGTTTACCAGGAAACTACCAACAGGCTTTTGAGGCAGAAATCAGGGTACTGGTGAAACTTACTAAATATAGAATATCAATGTTTACATATAGTGATTATGAAAATGCCATGAAGGCCATGTTAAACAGTTCGATGACAATATTTCAGATTGTATATGAAGTCAGCACATTGTGCCCAATGATTCCACTAATGTACACAATTATGATTTAATAAAAATTTTTTTAAAAATAAAATAAAATAAAATAAATAATAATAACTATTCGTATTAGAAACATTTATAACCTCTTCTTTTGTAACTTCTTCAAAGAATTCCTTGGGGAGGAGGTAAAAGATTATCTAAGAGGATGTTCGAAGGAGCTAATAAAACCATGGGGGCAATTAGCAAAATCATGCCCTCCTCACACCTGTGAACACTGTCAATTGTCATTAGTTTAATACGCAGGACTGACGTTCCTCCCACAGATGCCCTATTCCGGGAGTCACAACCTATGTTAGGTGCTGGGGACCCTGAAGGGAGCGAGTGACCCAAGCAATCGTGGTGCACGTGGAAACTCAAGGCTGTGAGTTCTTGGCAAGGACAAAGTCTGGTGAACATACATCAGACAAGCAGAGAAAGCTTCCCGGAGGGAGAGACGGCTGAGCTGGGACAGGAGCAGGAGAGGTCCCCTCCAGGCAGAGCAGGGGGAAGGGACAAAGGCCCAACCATGAACATGCTTCCAGAGATTTGGTCCCTCTCTGAGTGACAGAGGACAACCCCTAGACCACAGCAAGGCTGAGGGTGACCATATTGTTCCTGGGCTCCCTTCCACCAGGTGAGGAACCCTCTTCCAAATTGTCGCGGCCTTAGGATGCCTGCAGAAGATGCCCTTTCCCACTCTCCCTTGAGTATAAATTGATTCGCAGCCATTTCTCTGTTGGGTGAGGAGTCAGGAGAGAAGGGAAAGGAAAAGATGCTCTGGACTGGTTCGGTGGACGCGGGAAGCTGGTTGTAAAGCTTCTCTTCACATGTGCCCTTGGTCTGACTCTTTCACTTAAGAAGTCAAAACATGAGCGTTTTTGCCCCGTGCCTGATTCAAACAGAAATCAGCTACCAGCCACCGTCTGGATGCACGTTTCTCCGTATCTGGGCTGGAAGGAGGCCTGACACGTCACAGGTCTGCAGCTGACACTGAAAAGCAGGCAGGAAGAAGACCAAACGGTGCCCAGGAAATGCAAATCACCCCCCGACACCTGCCCCTGAGAGGGAGAAGGACGTCCACACCAAAGAACTGTGCTTGGAGACTGGGGGCAAGCTCACTCTGTGGATCAAATAAGCCTTCAGCATCCCCCACCACACAGACACCTGAACTCACCAACGAGGAGACAGGCCAGGGATGTGGGGTGGGGTGCTGAGGCAGCGGGGACGTGTCCAGAGGCTGCACCCCACCGTCTCCCCGGGACACAGAGCCTGCTGTGCAAAGCTCTCCGTCTCCAGCACAGCAGAGGGGACAGCCGCAGCCACCCACCAGGCCCAAGATGCAGCCCTGTGACCTGGACGGCATCCTGGAACACAGCACCATTATGTCCTTTAGTCAAAACAGAGTAATGTTTTTGGATTTGCTTTGTCCAAAAACAGCACTCCTTAGAAGCCTGGGGTGCATGGCCTTCAGTCACCCACTGGCCAACCTGCAGAATCTGCTCTGTGCCCCCTGCCCCTGAAGACCCAGCAGGGAATTAGGGCTGCATCAGCTCCCTGGACCTGTGCGTTCTGCTTCCCCGAGAGCCAATACACAGGTGGCAACAACAGGTGCGTCCGTGCCCCGTGTTCTCCTGGTAGCATTAACGGGAGGGGCCAGCTGAATCCTGCTCAGGAAGGAGAAGGCCCAGAAGCCCCTCTGACACGCCAACCCCTGCAGGTCTGGCCCAGATTTCTGCACCCAGCCGTACAGGCCTCAGCAGGGCCGCCCCAGCCTTTCCCTGCTGCCTGCACGCACAGCACGCTGACCTTCAACCTTTGCAGTAACTCCAAGACCTCTCAGGGACCTCCTGCCAGACGTCGGCTTGCAAGCTGTAAACTTTGTTTTGATGTCTTGCTTTTCGGGAATAATTACTCAGTACCTAAAATGTTAGCCTATTTACTGCTTGTGCAAAAAGATGACAATAAAATCAATGTTGCGCAATTCCCCAAAGTCCATCAGAGTCTTTTGCGATGTTAATGGGCCGGCCGCAGTCTGGGAGGTGTGAAGCTCACTCCCACCTTCCTCAGCCACAGCTCTAGCTAGGGAACCATCCTCTCAGCCTGCTCACCCCGCCTGCCATGTTCATTCACTCTAAAGGTTGGCTCAGTCCCTGGGCTGAGAGGATGGGTGAAAAGCAGGAGGAATGGTGGGAGAGAAGATTGACAATTCCTTGAGATCACAAGCCGTGTGAGCTGGAAGGAGCGGACAGGGGCCGACAGATTCCACTCCATGAAGAGACAGGAGATCGGGTCCCGAGTGGGGGAGAGGCTCCCCCAGACCCAGCAGGTAAGCTGTGGAGGCAGAACCCCAACCCCTTGTCTTCCAGCTCCCGGTCTGAAATTACATCCTCCCCTCTGATTTTTAGAATTGAATGATTCGTTTTTCTCTCTGGCATTCCCTCCTAGAGCAAAGTAACGCCAGGGGGGCACCGTGTACTAGTCATGTTCGTAATACAGGCACCAAGAGAGGCTTCCACCTGCAAAGAGGTTCGGAGAAGGCCTCCTAGAAATTTCTCTTCCATGAAGTCACAGCATAAGCTGGCAAAGCCAAGGTTCTGTGAAGTCCCACAAAAGCGACCCATTTGATTCTGTTCACCCAGCATTTCTAAAATGTCTACAAACAACTTGCATCAGTGGAAAGAGATGCACAGTTATTGGCTGGGAGATTTGCTGTGGCAAACACGGCCTTAAACATATTCCCAGCATCACACTCGTTCATTGATGGCCGTGGGGAGGTGGCCGGGCAGAAACAGGGGAGGGAACCGCCCTGCAGAACAAAGCCAGGTGAGGCCCTGAGGCCGTAAGCAGGTGGTAAAAACAGATTCCACTATATCGTCTTGTAAGGCTCAGGACAGTGGGGCCCTCTTTTGTGTGTGTGTGTGAGTGTGGAGACAGAGTCTTTATCGCCCTCGGTAGAGTGCTGTGGCGTCACACGGCTCCCAGCAACCTCCAACTCCTGGGCTTAGACGAGTCTCCTGCCTCAGCCTCCCAAGTAGCTGGGACTACAGGCGCCCACCACAACACCCGGCTATTTTTTTTGTTGCAGTTTGGCCGGGGCCAGGTTTAAACCTGCCACCCACAGTATATGGGGCCGGGGCCCTGCCCACTGAGCCACAGGCGCCTCCCCCATCCTTTTTTTTTTTTTTTTTTTTTTTTTGGTGGTTTTGTCTGGGGCTGGGTTTGAACCCGCCACCCCCAGTATATGGGGCCGGCATGGGGCCATTTTCTTATCTAGGTATGTGTGGGGACACCAGCGGGCTGTTTGGAAGCCAACCGAGGAACACAGAGATAAACAGGAAAAATCACAAAAAAATAGCTGTGGTCAAGCTCCCCCAGTCTGTTCAGTCAAAGTTCACATCTGACCAGTGAGGCATCAAGAGACAGTGAGAGTGAGAAGATGGAGACGAGCGGCCAGTTTGGGAAGGTCCAAGGCACTGGTGCTCCAGCCAAGCTGAGCCGTCCCTCAGGGCCAGCTATGGGTGGGGAGGGGGAATGTGTGTGTTAAAATGCAGAGGCCCGAACTGCCCCTCGTGTGACCACAATTGTCACTGGAGCTACCTCCGTTGACCCACTTGCACCAGGCTCTGTGCAAACAGGATGTGTCCTGTACATGGACTAATTCACACGCAGAGGCAGATCCCTTAAGGACACTGACGCGCCTCGTGATTGCCAGAGATGGCAACCCTTGGTTTTGTCTTCCCACAACTTGAGGCTGCATCAAGAGAATAAGCTGGTGGCTTTAGGAAAATAGCCACTTTCCCCTGGAGAGTTCTGCCCTTGAAGTCTGTCGCTCCCTCTAATGAGCTCACCTGAGTCCGTGGGAGTTTCCTGCAGCCCTTCCCATGAGCTCAGCAGGACACTCCCCAGAGAAATATATTTTTTTCATCCAAGAAATAACTACTAAACCCTGCTTTTTGCTTTCTGTCCCCCAAACAAATGTTATGCTAATGCAATACTCCCCACCCAGTGCTATGGGTTTTAACAAATTTTGGAGCGAAAATGTCACGCAGCTTTCTGAACGCTCCATGGTGGCTGGTGCCCATTCCCTCTTTCTCTTACGCAGAAAAACTCAATTGAATCAGGAAGGCCTGATTCCCCGCTAGAGAAATCATTCGTCCTTTCCTTGGGTGGGTTACGTTTGTGTAGGTGTGCTCTGATCCCACACTTGATTAATCATCCCCAGCTGGGGCCGTGAAACTCCAGAAAAGCATTAAGGTCGGCGAGTCCCACCGCCGTCCGGGACCCTGCAGTACCTTTGCGCCCATGTACTATCATTTTTCATCAAATTTCTTCAAAACTCCCAGGTACGAGCCAGTCTCCATTATTTGTTCTAGATTTTATCTGTGACAACATCCCCACCTCCCACCCACCTGCACACTGTCCACCACATTTGAACTAATCCTCCCAACCTGCCTCCCTTAAATAGAATTGGATAAAGGAGGCGTTGCAGAGGTTGGTGGGGGGAGAAGACAGGGATCACAGGGACCTTTAGGAAGAACCGAGTAAGATGAATCCAGGACGGTAGAAAGGAGAATCAAAAAGTAGGAAGAAGGAGGTGGGAAATGCATATTTGAGGAGAGAGCAAAAAAGAGAAGCTTTCTTCTGCTCCGGGGCAGATTCCCAGATCCGGGCCTCCATCAGCAGGTACATGACGGGGGAACTCTGTCCCCTTCCCTGTGACCAGCAGCGCTGTTTTTTCCGCGATTCCACAAGAGTCAAAAACCCAACAAAGCACATCGCGGGCGCTGTAAAGGGAACGCGCAGCTGGTGTCTGTGACCACTGTATGCAAAGCTTAGCATTAGTCACAGCCAGGCCGGCTGTGACAGGCCTGAAGTGAGGGAGATTAATGCGAGGCTGGGGCACTTTATTATTGTCATTCTGTTCTTTCAGACTCTGCTTCTGACTTTCAATTTTGCTCCAGAATTAATTGTCTGCTCCCTGCAGTATGACTGATGGAGAAGGGTACCCACAGACCAGGCACCTGGCTCTGGCCTTGACAGTCTCGGGGCCCAGGGCGGGGGCGGGGGAAGAGATGGCCATCCCTCAAAGAAACCAGCCTGGGCCACACCTGACTTCAATCCGAGGTGACCAAAGATTACCCTTTGATAAAAATCATCTTGGCTTGTAGGATTCCCAACCAGACGCCCACTCTGTCATTAAGGGTCCTCCCTGGAGCCCAGGGCTGAGGCAGTGGAAGGGGCCCTCCCCAGACTTTCTGATCTCCCCTTCGCTCCCATTCTCTGGTTCTGGGTAGTAGATTAGTAGCACAGTCTCCAAGGTCTCAGCCCCACCCCCACCCCAGATGTTGAGCATTCTCATGAGCAAGTCAAATGCAGTCTCTGATGACAGGAAACGCAGGGCTGGTGCCATTTTACACGTGATGTTAAACACCCACCTCCCTTCCTATCCATTACTCACCCCTCACCCCTGCCCTCACTTCCTCCATTTCAAAAAAAAAAAATCATTATATATATTTACACCAGAAAGCCTCGTTTACTATCAAAGCCACCCACCAAACAGCAACATTCTGTGCTTTAGAAGGAGTTGAATGCCCAGGAAACGGTTGTTCCAGGAATGAAGGAATGAAACGGTTGTTCCAGGAATGATTATCTACCAGGATAATATAATAGATAAAGGAATAAGCAGATTGCTTAAAATAAAGGAAATGCAGACAGGTGTGTTGCCTTGTTATAAATAAATAAAAATCCTTTCTGGTCATTTATGTTTGAAGTCAAATTAAGATGTTATTCATTTTCTAGACCTCAGCTGGTCTCACTCCTGCTATAGAAATGTTCATGAAAACTTGGGTGTAATTCTCTCTTGTTTTTAATGGAATTCTGTTTTAAATTTCTAAGTTTGGGGGATGGAGAAAGAGGTCTTTGAGGAACACATTCACAGTGTCGACTCCTATGCTATCTCTGGTGTGGTTTTCAGCTTTGCACATTGATTTTCAACTTGAGGTCTAGAGCAGTAATTTTCTTTCTTTTTTTTTTTTATTAAATCATAGCTGTGTACATTAATGCAATCATACGGCACAATGTGCTGGTTTCATATACAATTTGAAATAGTTTCATCGAACTGGTTAACATAGCCTTCATGGCATTTTCTTTAGTTATTGTGTTAAGATATTTGTATTCTACATTTAGTAAGTTTCACCTGCACCCTTCTAAGATGCACCGTAGGTGTGGCCCCACCAATATATATATATTTTTTTTAGTATTTTTTATTAAATCATAACTTTGCATATTGATGGATTTATGGGGTTCAGGGTACTGCTTTGATATACAATGTGAAATGCTTATGTTGAACTAAGTAACACATTCATCACAATTATACTCATTTCTTAATAGTTTTGAAATGTAGCATTGCATCATGCACATTAGGTGAGGTCCCCCCAAATATCGACTCTGCTCCCATATCCCCCTCCCCTCCCCTCTCTCTCCTGTTCCCTTCTACTTTCTGGACTATAGTTATGTTTTCCATTCATATGAATATATAGGTTATTATATATTGATTTCATAGTAGTATTGACTATATTGGATACTTTTTTACCATTATTGAGATACTTTACTAAGAAGAGTATGTTCTAGCTCCATCCAGGTAAACATAAAAGATGTGAAGTCTCCTTTTTTAAGGCTGCATAATATTCCATGGTGTACATATTATACCACAATTTGTTAATTCATTCATGGGTCAATGGGAACTTGGGCTGTTTCCATGTCTTGGCTATTATGAATTGGGCTGCAATAAACATTTTGGCACAAATGTCTTTGTTGTAAAATAATTTTTGATTATCTGGGTATATACCTAGTAAAGGAATTGCAGGATCAAATGGTAGGTCTACTTTTAGTTCCTTGAGTGTTCTCCAAACTTCTTTCCAAAAAGATCATATTAGCTTGCATTAGCAGCAGTGTAGAAGTGTTCTCTTCTCTCCACATCCATGCCAACATCTGTAGTTTTGGGATTTTGTGATGTGGGCTAATCTTACTGGAGTTAGGTGATATCTCAAAGTGGTTTTGATTTGCATTTCTCTGATGATTAAGGATGATGAGCATTTTTCATGTGTTTGTAGGCCATGCACCTGTATTCACCAGAGAATTTTCTGTTCAAGTCTCTTGCCCACATAGAAATGGGGTTATTTGTTCTTTTCTTATTGATTAGTTTGAGTTCTCTGTAGATTCTAGTTATCAGACCTTTGTTGGAAGCATAACCTTCAAAAATCTTCTCCCATTCTGAAGGTTGTCTGTTTGTTTTACTTACTATGCTCTTGGCTGCACAAGAGCTTTCTGGTTTGATCAGATTCCAGTAATGTATTTTTGGTGTTGCTTCAATTGCCCAGGGGATCTTCCTCATAAAATATTCTCCAAGGCTTCAACATTCTTCAAGTGTTTTCTCTATATTCTCTTCTAATATTTTTGTAGTTTCATGTCTTAAGTTTAAATCTTTCATCCAGTGAGAATCAATTTTTGTTAATGGTGAAAGGTGGGGGTCCAGTTTCAGTCTTCTACAGGTCACCAGCCAGTTTACCCAGCACCATTTGTTAAATAGGGAGTCTTTTCCCCACTGAATATTTTTGATAGGCTTGTCAAAGATCAAATGACGATAAGTAGCTCAGTTCATTGCTTGGTTCCCTATGCTGTTCCATAAATCTACCTCCCTGTTTTTGTGCCAGTACCATGCTGTTTTGATCACTATAGATTTATAATATAGCCTGAAGTCAGGTATGTGATACTTCCTGATTTGTTCTTATTTCTGAGTAATGTATCTGCTATTCAAGGTTTTTTCTGATTCCATATAAAATGAAGTACTATTTTTTTCCAGATCTTTAAAGTATGTTAGTGGTGCTTTGATAGAGATTGCATTAAATTTATAAATTGCTTTGGGTAATGTGGACATTTTAACAATGTTGATTCTTCCTAGCCATGATCATAGTATGTTTTTCCATTTGTTAACATCTTTAGCTATTTATTTTCTCAGAGCTTCTTCATTCTCTTTCACGTCCTTTGTTAGGTAAATTCCCAGATATTTCATCTTTGTTGGCACTACTGTAAAAGGAATAGAGTCCTTGACTATATTTTCCGATTGACTATTGTTGGCATATATAAAAGCTACTGATTTATAAGTTTTGATTTTGTATCCTGAGATGCTGCTGTATTCCTTGATCACTTCTAAGAGTTTTGAAGTTGAATCCCTGGGATTTTCCAGGTACAGGATCATATCAGCAGTAAAGAATGAGAGTTTGATCTACTCTGACCCTATTTGAATACCCTTGATCACCTTCTCTTGCCTGATTGCTATGGCTAAGACTTCCATTACTATGTTGAATAGCAGTGGAGACAATGGGCATCCTTGCCTCATTCCTGATCTGAGTGGAAATGTTTTCAATTTTACACCATTCAATATGATATTGGCTGTGGGTTTGCTGTAGATGGCCTCTAACAGTTTAAGAAACGCCCCTTTTATGTCTATTTTCTTAAGTGTTCTGATCATGAAAGGATGCTGGATATTATCAAAGGCTTTCTCTGCATCAATTGAGGGAATCATATGGTCTCTGTTTTTTATTTGATTGATGTGGATGTAATATATTTATAGATTTGCGTATGTTGGACCAACTCTGTAACCCTGGAAAACCAACTTGATCATGGTGTATAATTATTTTGATATGTCATTGAATTCTGTTTGCTAAGATCTTATTGAATATTTCTGCATCGATATTCATTAATGAAATTGGTCTATAATTTTCTTTCTTGGATCCTTTCCTGGTTTAGGGATCAGGGTGATATTTGCTTCATATAATGTATTAGGAAGTATTCTTTCTTTTTCAATGCTTTGGAAAACATTGTATAATATAGGTACTAGTTCCTCTTGAAAGGTTTCCTTCAAGAGTATTCCTTCTTTTTCTATGCTTTGGAAAACATTGTATAATTTAGGTGCTACTTCCTCTTGAAAGGTTTGATAGAATTCGGACATGAAACCATCTGGTCCCAGACTTTTCTTTTTTGGGAGATTTCGTATTGTTGATGATATTTCAGTGATTGATATAGGTCTATTCAAGATTTCTAATTCTTTCTGGTTGAGTCTAGAAAGGTGGCGTGCTTCCAGATATTGGCCCATTTCCTTCAGATTTTCACATTTCTGCAAATAAAGATTTTTGTAGTAATCATTGAGAATTTTTTTAATTTCTGAGGTATCTGTTGTTATTTCTCCTTTATCATTTCTGATAGACAATATTAGAGATTTTACTTTTCTGTTTCTGGTTAGGTTGACCAGAGGTTTGTCAATTTTGTTAATCTTTTCAAAAAACAACTTTTTGTTTTGTTGATCTTCTGAATGGTTCTTTTGTTTTCAATTTCATTTAATTCTGCCCTCATTTTGGTTATTTCTTTTCTTCTGCTGGGTTTGGAGTTGGAATGTTTTTCCATTTCCAGTTGCTTAAAATGATCCATTAAGTTGTTGGCTTCCTCTATTTCTGTTTCCTTGATGAAGGCTTCCAATGCTATAAATTTCCCTCTTAGGACTGCCTTTGCAGTATACCACAGATTTTGATAATTTGTGTCTTCATTGTCATTTTGTTCCAAAAATTTGGTGATTTCCTTCTTAATCTCATCTTTGACCCAGCTATCATTCAGCCTAAGATTATTTAGTTTCCATGACTTTGTTTGAGTCTGAAGATTCCCATTGCTGTTGAGTTCAACTTTTATTCCATGGTGGTCTAAGAAGACGCAAGGAATAATTTCTATTCTTTAAAATTTGCTGAGGTTAGGCTTGTGTCCTAGGCTATGATGTATTTTGAAGGATGATTCATGGCCTGATTAGAAGAATGTATATTCAGTTTTATTAGAATGATAAATGTTCTGTAGAGGTCTGTAAAGTCCATTTGTTCTAGGGTCAGGTTTAAGTCTAATATTTCTTTGTTTAGTTTCTTCTTGGAGGATCTATCCAAAACTGTCAAAGGGGTGCTAAAATCTCCAACCATTATAGTGCAGGAAGATATTAAGTTGTTCATATCCATTAGGCTCTGCTTTATGAATTGAGGAGCATTCTGGTAGGGTGCGTAAATGTTAAATATCTAAATCTCTTCATGTTGGGTGTTTCCCTTGACAAGTATGTAGTTACCATCCTTATCTTTCTTTACCTTTATTGGTTTAAAGTGAATTGTATCTGCAACTAAAATTGCAACCCCTACTTTTTTCTGGTTTCCATTTGCCTGTATTATAGAAATCCATCCCTTCACCCTGAGTCTATTTTTATCCTCTAAGGTAAGATGAGATTCTTATATGCAGAAGATATAAAGTCTGAGTTTATGTATTCAGCCAGCCTGTGCTTCTTTAGAGGATAATTTAAGCCATTCACATTAATTGAGAGAATTGATAAGCCTGGTTGTGTTTGGGGTGTCATGATTTTCAGATGTCCAGTGGACATTTTTAATCCTTTCACCACCGTGGAAGTTGGGTTTTATTTAAAAATTTCTGGGCAAGTTTACTTTGGAGGTAGAGCATTGTGCTGGTTGTTGTGCAGAATGGCTCTGAGAATATCCTGGAGAGCTGGTTTAGTTATGGCAAATATTCTTCAATATTTCTATGTCATTAAAGTATTTGATTTCACCATCACAAATGAAACTCAGTTAAGCTGGATAGAGGATCCTGGGCTGGAAGTTGTTTTTTTTTAGGAGATTGAAGGTTGATGACCATCTTCTGGCTTGAAATGTTTTGGCTAAGAGATATGCAGTTATTCTGATATTTCTTCCTTTGTAGGTGATGCTTTTCGTACATCTGGCTGCTTGCAGAATTTTCCCCTTGATCTTAACTTTGGCAAAGTTAATCACAATGTGTCTAGAAGATACTTTATTTGGATTGAGCCTTGCTGGGGTTCTGCAACTGTCTACTATCTGAAGTTATGTATCTCTTGCAATGTTGGGAAATTCTCCTTCAAAATCTCTTGGAGTAGAGCATCTGAACCTTTTGGACCATCCTCCTCTCCTTCAGGAATTCCTATAAGATGAATGTTTGATCTTTTGGATTGATCCAACAACTCTCTTAGGGAATGATCATTTTTTGCTCTCCATGTGTCTGCCTCTTTGAGCATTTGGGAACATTCAAAAGCTTTGTCTTCAGTTTCAGAGATCCTTTATTCTGCCTGGTCAACTCTATTACTCAGGGATTCTAGCGTATTTTGGAGCTCCTCAACTAACTTTTTCATTTCCTTGAGCTCTGCCATCTCTTTTCTCATCATGTCCATATCTTTGGTGACTTTGTCTTCGAATTCATTAATTTCTTGAGATAACTTTAGAACAACTCTTTTGATTTCAATTTCTAACTTTTCTTCCATTTTATTCATGTTATTTGCCATCCATATATTGAATTCTATTTCTGACATTTTAGCCATTTGTCTATGCATAGCATCTTCAGTTGTGTCTCTTCTGTCCTTTCTTGTGAGAGGGGTGTTGATTTACTCTGGTTACTCATGTTGCCAGAGTTCTTCTGTTGGGTCCACACCACGTTTATTTTCCACCATTTGGTTATTAGAACTGGTAGGGTAAGATTGAATTCGGGTTCCCAGGTAGTAGAGACAGCCCCTTACCAAAAAGCTAGGGTTTTTAATTGTGGCTTATCTCCTATAACCTTACAAAGGCCCCTTTCAGAGTTTTTGCCATAGACTCTGAGGGCTTACTTGGTGAGATAGTGCAAGCTAGCTCTGTTTAGTATCAACCAACCTCTACCCTATCCTAAGAAGCCATGGTATTAGGTTTAAATCTCAGCTGTGAACACATACAAACAGCTGTGGTGCCTAGCCCCCACCCTTCAGTTCTTTTCTGCTACAGAACCTTCTCCCAGGGCCAAATCTCCTGGGGGGGGGTGGAGTGGGGTTTTAGAGACAGGTAGGGAATGAGGTAAGGAAAAGGAAAGTGGGCAATGGCTGAGACAGAGGAAACAGTTCTACATGAACACGGTAAGGAACATAGACTACTCTGGGCTACTACAAAGGCAGAACTAACCAGACTGTGGTTAGAAAGTTTAAAATTCAGAGCCTGCTCAACTCCTAAGACTCCCACAGAGGGCTTGATCAATAGAAACTTTTTTTTTTTTTTTGAAACAAAGTCTCACTTTGTTGCCCTGGGTAGAGTGCCATGGTGTCATAGCTTACAGCAACCTCAAACTCTTGGGCTCAAGATATTCTCTTGCCTAAGCCTCCCAAGTAGCTGGGACTACAGGTACCGGTCACAACACCCAGCTATTTTTAGAGACAGGGTCTTGCTCTTGCTCAGGCTGGTCTCCAACTCTACCTGCTTTGGCCTCCCAGACTGTGGATTGTAGACATGACCCACCACACCTGGCCCTATAGCAACTTTTACAAGAAGAAGATAGCAAGCATCCCATGAGTAATCAATGCCTCTTAATATCTTGGAGACTTTCCAAAGGAGAAGTTAGTTAAGAATTGTGTGGAGTCAGCTTGATGAAGACTATAGGTGAAAGAAATGCATAAACATTAAAAGTAGGAAGAACAAAGCTAAGAACTGGGGAATAACTATAAGGGGAAAAGTTTGTAAGGGGTCCTTCATCATTTGTGAGCAAGAGAGCCACAGCTTCCTCTCAGGTGTGTCCTATCTGCTTGTAACCTTCAGAACGTTCTTTACACTTAAATCAAACTTTTCTGTTAAATTGCCACAGCTGCCTGCCTTCCTCTTTTCATACCATCTCCGCTGCTGCTGCATTGTGCCAGCTGAGTCGACATGCTTTCATGTTCTGGGGTCCACTTATCAATGGCCCCCAAGAGAAAGCCCAAAGGGGGATTGGGGTCTTCATAGTCCTCAGGCAATAACAATACTTAAACAACAAAAAAAGTAACCTTTACTCTAACAACATAACAGCATTTATTGTCTAAGTGTTACTAGCTCCTCCAAAGTCTTTTGAGATAAACATCCTGGCAATCACACCAAACTTAACTAGATGAACATAAAAGGTATATGGGCAAGAATGTGTGCTGAGCAGACAAAGTCAACGGTATGACTTCAGCTTAGCTTCTCACACTCGATCTCATAGGCTGCTTTTCTGGCTTCAATCAGAGCATTCTGCTGCCTCTTTCCCTAAGCTGGACAAGGTGGCAAATGCTCCCATCTCCTCTCTTCCTTGCAGCATGGGTGGGTGGGGGTGGGAGGAGATCCTAGCCTGGTTGCTTACTTGTCTAAATCTCAATTCGTTCACGTCCAAAAAGAGACAGCAACCTGTCCTAAAGGTTAAGAACGGGGTTTTCTGTAAAGCAACTAACTCCCTTCTTGGCCCCAAACAGATGCTGGATACACCGTGGTTAATTTCGTTCTTGGCTTAAGGAGCACAGCAGAGCAACTTAGCACAGCTGCTCTAACCAGTCTGCAGCTGAGCTAAGTGGCACAGTCCCTAAAGCAAAGCTACTGAGGAATACCAAAGCTGGAGTGAACATATCTTTTCTCACTACAAAGGCAGGACTTCTTGCACATGTTGTGTGCATATACATGGAGCACCGCCCAGCTGTGTGTGTGTGCACATTTATAAACAGGCATTAAACTCTTCTTTGTCTCAAGCTGTTTCTATTTCCCTCACCTTTTGCCCTGATAAGGGAAGTAGTTGGAGGCTAATAATAAATTTTGTTCACCCACATCAGAAAACATTTGACCCAATCACAAAATCAGCAAAAATAAAACAACAGAAAGGCAGGCCCACTGCTCACCATCCCTCTGGAGCCCCAGGCAAGCCGAGTGTGGGGTAACACAGTGATAAAAAATTGACAGCACACAACCTACTAATGACTGCTCAGAGAAAACATCCCTTTCATAATAATCTTATTAAGCGAAGAAAGTGTTTTTGTTTTTGGTTTTTTCTCCTTTGTGAGGAACAATTCATTTTTATGGGTAGTAAAAGGAAATAAATTTTCCTAAAATGATTCCTGGGCGAATCAGTGTCCACGCGACTCATTCTGCGTTTATAGATAAGCAAAAGGTCAATTGAATGTTATGTCGGTTCTGTGTGTGCACTCAGATGCTGCCCAGGGCAGCTCGGGAGGGAGATGGCTGGCGGATTCATCTATTCTCACAGCTACTTTTCCAGAATGGCATGAGGAAAGATTTTGGTGCCAGAGGCTGTCAAGGAAAACACCTATCAATCATCTGTCACAGGGCATTTGTTTTGCTGGTGGGATTTCATACACTGTGGGAGATTAGAACGTGTTGCTTTTGTCACTGTGACAAATACACAGTTTTCACTGTGTCACTGTGAAAAAAGCACAGACAGTTTCTCAGGCACGCATTTGACAAGTTTCAAAGGAGTGGCTAGGTGTCTCTGAATGGTGGCTTACTCCAGTGTTCCTGAGGCCATTTCAACAGTGCATTAAGACAGTGCATTAAAATATAAAATCAGGAAGTCGTTTGCTGATCACCTGGGAGGAGTGAGGTCCAGCGCCCATTCCGAGAGAGAACTTGACATTGTTAAGACTCAGTTTCTCTCCAGACACCCTGTGTAAAGTCACCATTGGCTCTATTTGGGAGTGCCTTTGCTTTCCTAACCACATTTCTCATTTACTCAACAAATATTTAATTAGTGGACACCATGCACAAGACTACATACCAGACCCAGAGAGAATTCTGCCCTTAAAATGTTTAATGTCTAATACAGACATGAAAAAGGATTAATTCAGTCAGCATAGCATCCCTTTTGTAAGCTCACTCTCCAACTTTGGAGAGCCTAAAAGGGAAAGAAGCAAGAAAAGGTCATTAATATTGAGTGAGTCCCTTTAATGGCCCATGCAATATACAGAATTACACATCTGCCCAAGTTATCTTTATAAATACTATCTCCATTTCTATAGGGAAGTAAACCCAGACTCAAGGAGATCATAGCAATAAGAGGTGATATCAGAGTCTAAATCCAGATCATCCAATTCCAAATACAGGGGAATTCCCCCACACTCCCTCACCCAATTGAAAGGAAAAGTAGGGGGAAAACAGAAAAGAAAAAAAGGATGACAGCAGAACAAAAGTTGATGCGTGATAAGAGAGGCTTAGAGAGTCCAGAAATAAAACCATGTAACTATGAGCACTTAACCTTCGAAAAGCAGACCAAAATATATATATTGGGGAAAGGACAATAGGGGAAAACTGCATAGCCATAGGCAGAAAATGAAATAAGACCCTTATCTCTCTGCATATACAAAAATTAATTCAAGATGGATTAAAGACTTAAATGTCAGGCATGAAACTATAAAAACTCTAGAAGAAAACATTGTAAAAACTCTTCTAGACACAGAACTAGGCACAGAATTTATGACTAAGCCCCAAAAGGAAAGTGAAGTAACAGCAAAAATAAATAAATGGGACTTAATTACATTAAAAATCTTCTGCACAGGGCAGCGCCTGTGGCTCAGTGAGTAGGGTGCCAGCCCCATATACCAAGGGTGGTGGGTTCGAGCCTGGCCCCAGCCAAACTGCAACAAAAAAATAGCCAGGCATTGTGGCAGGCTCCTGTAGTCCCAGCTACTCAGGAGGTTGAGGCAAGAGAATCGCCAGGAGATGGAGGTTGCTGTGAGCTGTGATGCCATGGCACTGTACCGAGGGTGATAAAGTGAGACTCCATGTCTAAAAAAAAAAATCTTCTACACAGCAAAGGAACCAGTATAAACAAGCAATCTATAAGAGGGGAGAAAATAGTCACAAGCTATGCATTTGATGTAGGACCAATATCCAGAATTGACAAGGAACTCAAATCAGCAAGGAAAAAAAACACAAAGAACTCCACCAAAAAGTGGGCAAAAGACATCAATAGGATATTTTCAAAAGAAGACAAACAAATAGCCAAAAGACATATGAAATTATGTTCAGCAACACTAATTGTGAGGGAAATGCTCATTAATACCACAATGAGATAATACACCTTCTCCCTGTCAGAATGGCCAGGATTAGAAAGTCAAAACATAACAGATGCCAGCATGGATGCAGAAAAAAGGGAAGTTTATACACTGTTGGTGGGTCTACAACCTTTATAGAAAATAGTACAGAGATTCCTCAAAGAGCTAAAAGTAGACCTACTATCGGATCCAGCAATGCCACTACTAGGAATCTAACCAAAGCCAAAGAAATCATTTCATCAAAAAGACCCCTCTAAGCACATATTTATTGCAGCGCAATTCATAATTGCAAAGATGTGGAATTGCCTAAGTGCTCATCGATTCATGAGTGGATAAAGAAAATATGTTTTATATATGTGTGTGTGTGTGTGTGTGTGTGTGCGCGCGCCTGTTTATATATATGTGTGTGTATACACACAATCACACACACCATGGAGTACTACTCATCCATAAACAAGAATGAACTCTTGTCATTTGCAGCAACTTGGGTGGAAGCGAAGACTATTATCCTGAGTGAAGTATCTCAGGAATGGAAAAACAAACACCAGATGTGCTCGGCAATAGTGGGAGCTAAAGGATGGGTCCACACAGTCACAAAGAGATGTAAAGGGCACTGGGAACCAAGGGCGAGGAGGGACAGGGAGGGGAGGGAGAGTTAAAAATGTACCTGTTGGGGACATGAACACTACTGGTGATGGGCACCCTGCGAGCCCTGACTTCAGCATTATACAGCATATCTATGTAACAAAAACATGTGAGCCCCTTTATTTTGGAATAAATAAATAATCAAATAAATTTTAGAAAAGAAAAGCAAGGCATAGAGTTACAGGTTGGTAGCCCCTCCCCCAGTGAGGGAAGGAAATGGGGGGGGCATGGGCGGAGGAAGCTTCTCGGAGGAAGCCGCAGGTGAACTGAGACAGAAGATAAAAGGTCAGTGTGCTGTGAGGACAGGGGAGCTGTGAAGCTGCTCTGCAGAGGATAGCAACCCTCTCTGTGCCTGCCCAGCTGGTGTTCTTTTAATGTGGTGATGAAACTAGTGAGAATGAGCTCTTCTGGCTCTGCCAGGCCAGCCTGGCCTCAGGAGGAGGAACTCAGGGGGAGTGGGTGCTGAGGGCAGAGGTCGTAGGTGTCAGTGTCAGCCCTTCCTCTCTCCTGAGCTCTCCCCTCACATCCCCACTGCGGTTTCCTTCCCTGCTCCTCCCACCTCTGCCCCAGACCCCCGGCCCAGTCCCCTGCCTCTCTGCCTTTCACACTGACTGTCTCTTCTATTCGGCTCCTCCCAAGTGACCTCCCAAATTCTCTTCCTGCCTGCCCTCTGACTCTTGACCTTGTGAAATGTCAGTTCCGATTTTGGGCCACCCTTGTGAGTCCTCCTGCCCCATTCCCCAGCTTAGTTCAAGTCCAAATTCCACATGATCTGTACTGCAAAGGTGTCTTACCAGCTTCTCCTGTGGTTCATTCTTCAAGCCCACGCAAAGGTGCTGAAACTGTGCCCACACGCATCTCCCTAACTATTCTGGGAGCTCTTCTAGACAAAGACCCCATGCCATGTGGGTGACCTTCGCAGTCTAGGCATCTACCCTTCTGTAAGTTCTCAGTGATAGATACAAGTGACATGAACAATTTGTCCTGTGCCCCCTGCCACCCTCGTCTTGTTCTCACACAACTACAAATTCATTTTGCTAACATCCTGTTAGAAAATGCAATGGCTGCCCATTACAGAGAGAATAAAGCTTCAATTCCAAAGTCTTCCATTCAAAGACACTCACACCTGGCCCTGGTTACCGCTTTCTGTCGTGTCTCCCACAGCTCTCCAAAAGTAACTCACCAGTCCAGCAAATTCTGCCCCACTGTCCTGCCCCCTCATATCTGTGCCTTCTTGCCTGTCTTCAGTGTGTCCTCCTCTCCTCTATTCCTAATTCGATCATACTCAGCTCACAAGGTAAAAATTGAATCCCACCTCCTTCCCAAGTCTCTCTAGGTTTTCCTAGCCTTGGGTCATGCTCCCTTTCCTGAACCCTCTTGCCACTGACGGTCTAAAACACTCAAACATCTTTCAGCAGCCACTTTCGCTGGTGAGCTGTTCTCTCAGGCTTATCTCTTACTGGACTGTGTACACTGTGAGGACCGGCCCTGGCCCACATGCGCTCTGCACAGACTACACGCCAAAGGAAGCTGTTCTTCTGTTATCACATTCCAGAACTGACAAAAGAGAATTCTTCAAAATGCACCCTTTCTTTCTTGCATGAGTCAGATTCTGATCACTATTCAACAGGCACACACCGTGCAAGTCAACTCAGATCTCGCATGCCAAGCCTTTGTGAGGCTTCCTCGGAGGTGGCTGTGTCTGCAGGGCACACACCTGCTCTGACTAGCAAATTTGCTGGTGTATCACATTGCAAAGGCCCGGTCATTTAGGGCCTGAGATTCAGTTACAGTGTTTGATACCTGTAATGGGAGCCACTTGTTCATTTTGAGCACATTCTGAAAGGTAGCCTTTCTTGTCATCAGAAGGAGTTGCTGAGTCAGCCATTGGCCCCCTTTCCATGCATGTCATTCCACTCTGTACTAAAACTCATTTTATACTTTTGATATATGACGGCCCAGATTGTAGGTGGTTGATGCTAGAACATGCGACCTGATGGATGGTACACTGACTTTCTCAGCTTAATTAAATATGTACCTGGAGGGATTATAGCCAAGCAGCAGCTGAAGCTTGAAATCCTACCCACCTGCTTCTACATACTTTGTGCACCTGAATGGCCAGACAGAAATGCCCCAAAGAAAGAAGGCTGTTGTTGTAAAAAGAGGTTACATTACCTGCCCATCCAGGGGGCAGGGATTTTTATCACGATGAAAATCTTAAACTGAGCAAGACCTTGGGATTCCTGCAAGGGGAGGAAGGTGAATGGGAAGTTCCACTCACTTCGCAAACTAATCTCTGCCCTGAACACGGATACTAGAGCCAGTGCTCTTCTTCTCAGCTGTCTTGCAAAGAAATCCAGGAATTATGAAAGAGAATGGCATTTCAACTCAGCCTCTTTTAACTATTTAGGCACCTGTACAGTTCCCCAGATACAATAATCTTGTGTTTTTGAACCTCATATTGGTATCAGTTTGCTCTTTAATCCAAGATTTCCAGATGCATACAAAGTGCTGACTAATACTAATAAATCCGTCATGCTATTGCCTATTTCTCACTTTTCTTCAGCAGAAAGGAAACAACAAAGGGATGAAAATAGCTAAACATGCAGGGATCTGTGACACCTGTGGTCTTCCAAACTACATACAGGAAACCTTTCTTTTATAACCTGCTTTACCTTGGCAATGATGTATCCTTGTGATATGATTCTAATCTAAAGAAAAAAAACACCTAGATCTATCTGCACACAAAAATCTCATCATCTTTTGGTTGGAAAAATATATAAGATTTCCGGGAGTGCTTTTTTTAAACACATATATCATTCTCTTCTCCATGCCCCAGACCACTTAGTGTTCTTTGTAATTGTGGTTTAATCCATTTGAGTCCAAAAATGATTTGAGTTCAAAGAACTGATCTAAAAGTAGGGTTAGACCCATTGTACCATTGGTTTAACCTACTGCTTGACACATGGTAGGCCCTCAGTACACATGTGTTAAAAACAATGAATGAATTAAATTTTTACAACTGAGTTGGACAGGAGATGAATAGGACTCGACTTCAGGTTGTTTTTAATACTTGCCCTTTTGTAATGCTAAAGCACTTTGGATATTAGCTTTGAGGAAATCTTCAAAGCACTTAAAAGTCATCTCCAAATTCCTCTGTCGATAAGTATCATTTAGACTTTGGAGTATATTATACTGGACATATGAAATTGCTATTTTTATAGGTCAAAAACAGTTATGTGTTGGGTTGGCAATTTTATGTGGTTAAATCTATGTAATTAAAATGTTACATTTTCCCTTTTCCAACACTCTCTCTCTCTGGAGACTTTGAGATATTGGATCTGATTTGAGGCCCAGAAACAGATTCTTGTTAATAAGAGAGCTGGGTAGACATCAGATTAGAATACGTGTGAGAGGTGATTTTTCTGTTTAATACAGTTGTATTTCTAAGAGGTAGAATGTTTAGGTCAATGTTTTAATCCCAGAATGTGAGAAGGAGCAACATCCTTCCCAGGAGCAATTGCATGCTGCTAGGATATAGTGAATTCTAGTGTGATCACTAGTTGGACGAATTTGGGCACCTTGTGTGGCCTCTCTGAGCCTCACATCCATTGCTGAAGAATTGGGACCAGAGGACCTACTTCTGAGGACAGTGAGGACATAGGATATGGAATATGGGCCTGGCATGAAGAGGGCAGTCATGAGCTTCTCTAGAGGGGCCTTGAGACCTGGGCCACCCATTCTCACTAGACTCTCCCTGTACCTGACCCAAGAGTCCTCTGACACCTGCTGGGAGCCCACAGGAAGTGCCTTCTCTTCTCTCTGCCCATCCAGTTCTTCTTCCCCTGGTTACGCCCCCACCAGCCCTCTGGGCTGACTCCCTCAGTGCCTGTTCCATTTGAACTCTGTCCTTTGGTTCTTATTGTTTATCTGCCCTCAAATCCTTTGTCTGTTAATATGGTGGAGATGCTCTTTATGTCTTTGTTTTTCTGTTTACATCTTGGCATACATACAAGTCATGGCTTTTGCTTTTTTTCCTCTCCGACTTCCTGCACCACTATCCGGGGTAATAGACGGTCATCCCACTTGGGCCCATTGGACTAGCTGCCTAAGTCTTCCACTTGCCTGACTATCCTTCTCCTGGTTCATCAAGGGACATCTTCCATTGGCTATGCCTTTCCAAATAGCTACCCCTGTGGGAAATGTGAGTGTGGATACCAGCCTCTGGCAACTCTCTGAATTTACATGGGAAAGGGGAGAAAGTGGCCTTAAAAGAAGAACCTGTTAATAGGAGAACCTCTTTAAGAACTACTGGGCCTGACCTTCTCACTTAAGGCAACCCCTCCCCAAGGATCAGGAAGAGATAGCAAAAGCCTTTCCAACTCTTGTCCCTACCTACATAGCTCCCTCCCAAAGATCAGCATCCATGTACATTAGAAGACAAGAACAGTAGATTTATACTACCAGATTCATATGCTGACACCCCTCATGTTTTAGCTGTGTGACTATAGGCAAATAAGTACACATCTTTGGGCCTCTGTTTCTTCATCTGAAATATTGGAATAATAACTGTCTTCATCTTGGAAGATTTTTGTAGTTATTAAATGATGTAATAGACATAAGCTACTTGGAACATGCCTGGTATACAGGAAGCACTCAGTAAATGTTAATCTTTATTATCATTATCACAACTCAAATCTCTGTAGTCACCAATGGATCTTTCAAAGTTGTATAAAACCAAATCATAAAGACTTGAAAAAATACACTTGCAACAAAATCTCAGGATTCTTGTAGGTGATGATACTATGGTGGGTCAGATGTAGGACTCTGGTGGGAGCCAGGAAAATGGACTAATTCCCCTTGCTTTGATTTCCCCCACCCCAAAGGACATAATAATAACCTGTTGCAAAGGGTTATGAAATAATATTGGAAAAACCTGGCCCTGGGAAAGTGAGAAAACTCTCTTAATTCTTTCTCTGTTCCTTCCCCAACCTCGCATGCTCTCTGTGAAGGCCCTCATGGTATCATCCCTCTCTCCAGTACCCTGAAAACCTTCTTGCTCCAGTTCTCCAGGGATTGTCCCTTAGTGTCCTCACTGCTCCTGCACTGCTGGCCTTGGCCCAGCGTTGCTGTTCACCTTCCTGGCACCTGAACCCTTCTGCCTGCAGGATGGCCTTCATAGTAGCCGGAGCCCAAAGCTGCTGTCTCTCAGGTGGTGAGGCCTCCTTTACACCACTGTCATTCCAGTGGCTTTCTCTTCCAAGGTGTACGATGCTACTTACACCAATCACCAAATCCATCTTTATAAAGTACGTTTTCCTAGTCTCTTATAATCTCTCCTCTCCTGGGGCCCAGGCTGCATGCCTTAGAGCTAAGAAGCAGAACCTCTTGAGTGGAGGCTCTCAGCATGTCAGTGAAACGTATCCTCAATGGTGCCTTCAACCTCCACAGAAGTTTCCCTTGGAATCCTTAGGGATTTCTCTGAGGCTGAGGGCAGCCTTTTCTTATTTATTGTTAGTTCAAGAGTCTTAACAGAAGGACCCATCTCTAGTTCCAACATGGCTCATTTAATTTTTCTTCCAGGAGAAAGAAATGGCTATGACAGCATTGCCTAAGTGGTACCCAAGGAGCTTGCTACCTTAAGATGGGGCAATTAAATTTAGTATTAAGATCTATATTTGTAACTCGAAGAGACTATATAAATCATAGTTCTATTTCTAAATGAAAACTATTTTCTTTCAAATTACGAATTGTCCCCACACCTAACTAGGTTTGCAACTCTGTGATAACCAAATCTATGCCACATGTCTTCCTTTACTGAAGGCTTAATCGTAATTTTGGAAGAGGCCATCAAGTTTTGACTCAAAGGAACCAGAGTTCAAATTCTAGATATAACATATATCTAGAATTCTAGATATAAGATTTCAGAACCAGAGATCAAATTCTAGATATAAGATTTATCTAGAATTCTAGATATAAGATATTCTAGAGATAAGATTTTGGGAAGTCCCTTGATTTCGCTAAGCCTTTGTTTTCCTTTTTCATAAAATGGGGAAAGATTAGCTGGCACCTTGGTTCATGGTGCAGGTGATTAAGTGAGACGATGGTTTTAAAGTACTTTGTACCAGGGGTGCCATATGGTGTATATTGAATAAATAGTACTTAGTTTCTTCTTTCTTCTCCAGCCATGAATTTGATGGCATTTATCTAATGCCAAAGGAACTTGCTACTTTGGTTTGTAAACACTCCAAAAACTTACTGCCAATCAATAACGGAAGAAAAAAGTCATGGCTTACTGGTTTAATACAGTTCAGCAATCACTGAATTCTTGCCTGCTTGTGGCTGCTGCATTGAGAAGTAATAATTAGTGGCTCCCGTGTTTGGTGCAAATAGAAAGTAAAGAAGGGAAAGAGGTTGATAAGCAAGAAATGAAAGCCTTGAGTTGCATACATTTATTCACTGAAAGGAGCTGGTGTTTTCTGTAATACACATGTGTGTGTTTATTCACCTTTCTCTAATTTGATCGCATCCGTCTTTTCTATTGCTCAGCTGCAAAATAGTCTCAAATATTTTATGATACTTAATTTCAAGAAAATTGTTTCACCATGGCAACAAAATAACAAATGTAATGAAAAAGATATGAAGCATAACTCCTTACCACATAGAAATTTATAAATGCCATTAATATTTATACAAATGTAAAAGGAAAATCAACAATATCTGAGATGGGGACAGAGAGCACATACACAGAGGATAATGATAATGGCATTTTCCCTGCTGAGGTTGGAGGAGAATGTCCTGGGATGCTTCTCTGGTAGAGCATTTTCCCCAGAACACGTATGTCTGAACATTTCTCTCTAATCTAGATGCATCCCATTTGCCTCATTAGATCAATTATTCTTATTTACCTTTTTAAAACAAGGCTGTTTTTTTTGGCCAAATTATCATGGTATAGCAACTATGACAATATCAAAGAAGGAGGTAGGGAAGAGTTGGACTAAAGATTAAGGGCGTCTTATGTAGGTATTCCATTCTAATCAGGAAAGAGGATCACTGGAGTTCAACTTTTGTTGCATCATAAGTTGGTAGAGTAAGGTGTTTCCATCATGGCTATTGAGATTCAGCCTAGTTATTATAAAATAGTATTTTTTAAATCATTGGGTAAGAGGAAAAATGGATTATTTTGAGATCACATTGAGCCACCATTGACAGGTCATGATCACATGAGATATTGTAGCTTCACACACAGACCTGCTCCATGCTTGCCACTATAACTCTTGTTTGCACCTGTCCTCAACATTTAAACCACAAACCACATACTGAAACTTAAGTTTCTTCTCTCTTAATTTATTTTAATTTGTTGTCTGGAAATAAGGCAAATCATGGGGTCATGGCACTCTGCTCAGTGGGGGGGTCCATCTCCTTCCTTCCAAAGGCCGGAGTTTTGAGCAGAATGGATCAGGCAGTAATGTTCTTGGCATTTCTCATACACCACTTCATGTCATCCTTACAACGGCCATTTGAGATAAGTATTACGGCTGAAAAAGCTGAAGCTTATCAATGTCATCCATCTTGTCAAATGTCCCAGAAGAAGCGGCAAAATCAGGTTACAAACAGAAGCATGTTCAATTATAGACCCTTGTTCCTTCCATTCCATCACATCCCCTTCTACAGAATTATTATAATTTGCTTCACATCAACAAACATCCCCCCAAATAATTCTTGGTACTTTATTTCCCCGATGTTATTCCAGGAAATCTGCCCTAGAAATATGTAGACACACATATAGCAAAGAGATGGTATAAAAAATATTTTTTTTATATTGGGGGACAAAAATCACAATGTTCTTAACCTGATTCAAATCTTTACTTACCAGTTTCATGGTCTCCCATTATGTATTTTTCCTCTACATGGGAAAATTTGGATTAGGCTTTGAATTCTGCAGGGTTTCCTAAAACAGTAACTCCTCAGAGAATAGGAATCCCATGGACTATTGCTGAAAGACAGCCTTATAGTCTCAGATTCAGTACCACAGTTTCAGCAGTTGCCAAAACAAGAAAGCAGAAATGACAACGATAAGGCAGACATTAGGGGAAAAGATCATTCCCCAGTATTGCCAAAGAGTTGAGTTAGCGAGCACTGATCACAGGGATCACAGACAGGTTCGATTATGTCTTTCCCTTCTCTGCACAGCTGGGTCATGCTACGGAGTGATATTCCCATCACCAGACATGCTGATCCCCCAGAGCAATGCACAGTTCACCGTGCATGCGACGTGCATGCGTTCGGTTCTGAGGGTCACCACTCTCCCCAGTTGGCATTTTCTCACTTCTCAAGTGAATCAGGCATGACAAACCAACGTGTTGTCTGCTTTTCTCTCTCCCAAATATTCTGTTCAATCAATACCAATTCCCAAAGGGTTACAACAAAAGCAAGTGCTCCCAGCCTGGGGCCTAATGATGGCCAAATAACATTGGATGGGCATGTTGGAAGCACCATATCAATCCCAGGTAACAAAGTAGAAAATACTCATCCCCCTCGAAGTGCTGCCAGCTTGGGGAGGGCATGGTGGAGAGGCTTACACTTTCATAGAACATTTTCCCACCTCGCTTTTCACAGGCCCTTGAAAATACAACAACCGGGCTGTAGGATGAGATTTTTAAAAGTAGACACACAGGAGAATATTGACTTGAAATTTTATAAGGCAAATAAAACTGTATGGCATAAATAGGAATTTCCTGATTATGAGGATCTACTCAAAACTGCTTTAATAAATGTAAGTGGTGTGTGTGTGTGTGTGTATAAATATGTCCCCTTATTAGTTAACAGTAGCTGGCTTATTAAATCCCCCCAAACAGGCAGAAATTTTGTGCATTGTGCCTGTAACTAGTACCAGGCCTTGTCTTTTTAGTGTAATTGAAAATTATTATGTGGTCCCTTTTGCAAAGAGGCAAAGTCACTGCTATATACTGAATGTTG